>APFE031639821.1:184320-233042 GCA_000404065.3 Pinus taeda | reverse complement strand
GTTCATGCATCCCATACCTTAAGGAGCTAACCCCTTGATGTGAGGAGCTAATCCCTTTGAAGGAGGACTCTATCCCTTCAATGGTGGACCTATAACCTCCTTCCTTTGCACTATAAAATGAAGCATTGGGCTGGTCACTGAGGAGGTTGAAAGTTGAATATTTTTGAGGTGAAATGCTGCTGGAACTTAGTCTTCCTAATTGAGCTTTTGAGAGGAGATATTACATACCTTTTGATCTCATTTGGAAGAGAGTGAGGCTTGTCAAAGTAGAGGAGATTCTTGTTTGGACCCTGGGAAGAGTTTGTACAACATCAAGGCACCAAAGGTTGTAAAGTTCTTCTATTTCAAAGTTAATACAGTCAAGTTTATTTTTCTCAATAGGTTGTGTTTTATGGTTTATTTCATGGATTCCTTGATCACCATGATGAACATGATTTATTATATTAGCTATGCAGGTGTTATTTTATGTGTGCTTGTTTGTGATTGCAGGTTCTTAAAAGGAAACTTTTTCGGACGGTTGGAACATGGCTGCCACAAACTAGCGTTGGACTTAAGGTAGGGTCTAAAACACCTCTTTAGTTTTTATTAATAAATCACAATATGTTTAGAGAAAGGTAGATTTGCTTGTCCTGCTTGTTGCTAGATATCTGTTGATACTAGGGAGATTGGCCTTGTTCGCAAGATCGATTAATTGAGCCAACAAATTGGGGACTCCGCTGGGGAACTGAATTTGGTTTTTTTTATTTTCCTTTGACTTTGACTTGAGAAACCTGTTTTTGTTTCTGGTTTTTGCTTCATGTGTGAGGGATTGGGTAGTTTTTAGGTTCTGGATTGTTTTTGTTTTTTTCGAAATTTTCAAGAGGACCAGACGTTCTGTTTTTATTACAGCGCGGACATCTCCGCATTGTTCCTTTACTGTACAGAGCGGTACCACATCTGGTTATATTGGAAGCCTGTGAACCCTGTCAAAAATTTTGAAAAACTTAAAATGTTTTCATCCAGTTAGGTTTAGGTTTTATTTATGACTTTTAGTATCTACCCAGACCTGCATGTGTCCTGTCAAAAGTCTCTTGTGAGCAAGTTCCATTAGTATTTTTGTTTTAGATGATTTTCTAGAAGTTTTGCATACCTGGATTGGTTTTCACTCGGTCTCTATAGTGACTTAAAGATTAGAAGCCTAAGAAACCTTAGGTCATCCTGGTATCTTTTGTCTTCTTCATGAGTCTGGCTGGTTTGTGAAATCTTCCCTTGGTGAGAAATAGATTTTGTTTCTCTTTGCAAATCTTTGAACGAACTTGGTTATAAGTTTTGAAATTCATTTTTATAAAAAGAAAACATAGCTGGATGTTTTTGATTGATTTGTTATTCTAAACGAATTAATCCTTAGTTTACTAAATAACTAAGTAAAACGTCCACAAAAAGATTTGAAGCTTTTATATCGATTAGATTTTTAGAAGTTTTTAGATCTCAAGATTAGTTTTTCATAGTTTTGAGTGTTTTCTAGAAATTGTAGAATCTCTTTTGAAAGAATTGTTTTCTGTAGTTTTGAGTGTTTAAAAAGAAAAGGGATTTTTTGTGAGCATAATTAGTAGTCTCATTTTGAGTTTATTGAAAAAGACAAAAGTTTTTCTTTTCATTTACATGTTAAAGGAAAGTTTTGTTTTTCAAAGAATTGCATTCTCAACTCTTTCTTTTAGCTAGATATTCATTGAAGGAAAAACAGATTGTTTATCATTTTAGGTGCATTTTTTAGTGTTTTTGGAGTCGAGTCTTCACACCATTAAAGTTTCATTTCCATACCTATTGACTTAAGAAACAACCCATAAAAGTAACGCTTAATTAAAATTGATCTAGCAACCTTTTTATTTCTAGGACTCTTATCACCAATATAGCTTAAGCTAGTATCTTGGAGTAGGGAGTAATTAACTCTCCAAGATAGTTAAAACAAACAAGTAGCTATATCTTGCGGTAAGAAATAAATCCAATTGTAATTGATATAATCTGGGAAGCTCCTCTTAAAGGAGTCAATCACGAGATCATGTCCGAACCTTTGAGACAATCAAGTCTGTCTCATTGGGAAAGATAGCAGATTTACGCGTATTAAAAACGGTAAACCTCAGATTAACCATTATCGAGGAGCCTGGGGTCACTTGTTGGTAAACCTCAGATTAATCATGTCGAGGAGCCTTCAAGGGGATTGAGCTTTGTTACTCTGCCCTTGCGCGTAGATCAGATCGTAGATTGTTCCCCCAGTTGTATTTGTTACTGTTGGTAACTTTAGGGACCATAATCTTAAGATTCTTTCATAGGGTGACGGTGAAGGACGGATCTCACTATACCTAGAGCAGACGTCGACTAGACTCACTTGGACTCTCTGGGGGTTTCTCTTCACTCGAGATGGTTATGTGAAGAAACTTATGCCAGTCTATTTCATTAAGCAGGTTGTCGGGGTAACTGTTCCAACCGCCTTTTCTGTATTGAATTCTGCGATGTTGGATTTCATCACAAACTAGTGTTTTTGGTACTGAAAGTTACTGTTTGGGTGTGGTTTGAACTCTTAGATTTTTTAGGAGTGCGATTCAATTGTTTTTTTCTTTAGAGACTTTAGGTGCTTTTATTGAAATTTTCTTTGTTTGCATGTGATTACTTTCATCATACACCCAGAGATTATTATTCTTGATCCATCATGTCGAGACAGTCATCCATGTTTTCCCAATCACCAGAAACATTTTTATACGGTGACCCTACTGTTCCTTTGGGGTACCAGTCACTTTTTGGTACTTTTTCAGGAGCAACTCCTCGACCAACCGAATAACAGTTATCACCTGGTAATAATGAAACTAAAATGTTGAATGCAAAGCAGATTTTTATGATGTCCAGTAGTATTCCAAATCCTCAACCTCAAGGTAGTCAGTTACCGCCTGGGGGGCAAGGTAGTCAGTTACCACCTAGGGGGCAAGGTAGTCAGTTACCGCCTGGGGGGCAACCTCAAGGTAGTCAGTTATCGCCTGGGGGAAACCCCAAGGTATTCAGTTTCCATTTGGAGGGCTACCTCAAGGTTTTCAACCTTCAGGACAGTACATACCCCAAGGTCAACCCCATATTCCTTAGTATGCTTTTCAATCCTAGATTCAATACATACCTCAAGGTTATCAACCTCAAGGTCAGTACCCAATTCAAGGTTTCCAACTGCTTTCTGGTTAGTCATTTTTACAGGGAACTGGAAATGTACCTCCTAATTATCAACCCTACGTTCAACCAGGTTATGGTTCTCCTTATGTACAACCTTTTATGGGTTCCGGAATGAATATGGTGTGGGATCCATATCAAACTCAACAGACTTTGCAATCTAATGTGCAGTTATCTAATCAAGTTGGACAACCCTTGGTTTCTGGTCCAACCCAGCAACTTGTCCAACCTATGGTTCAAACTTCTGCACCTCATGTAGTTCATCAGTTTGGGCCTAGTTCACCTCGAACTCCGCCTCAAACTGCTACTGAACCTACTGCATCTTCTGTTCAATCTACCCCACCTACTTCTGGAGTATCAGTAGCTCCAGTTTCTACTATCCCTGTATCAGTGTCAACTCCTCAAGTCTTTGTACCCTAGTCATGACCTACGGTTCAGACTTCGGTCCAGATGCCTGCAGGAAAAGCTGGTCCAAGTACAATTGCCACGAGTCAACCGTACCAGGGACAGTATCAATCCAGTCCTACTATACAAAATCCAGTTTATTAGTATCAACCGTACCCTGGCTATACTTATTAGCAGCCTCAACAACCCCAGTTTGGTTCGGTTAATCCTAGTTTCCCAAGAGGTTATAACATTCCTAATGCAAATCCGATTCCAGGTTATCCTGGATATCCTCCTCCTGGAGCTGGTCTCATTACACAAGGTTTTCATGAACCTAATCGTAAGTTACCATTTATTGCAACTTTGGATTTACCTGATTTCTCGCGCCTTACAAACAATCCGATTTACTATCTTCCTTATTGGCCGCCAATGCCTAATAAGTTGCCTAGTGATATCCTGAAATTCGAGGGTAAGTCAGGAGAAGATCCATCAAATCATGTGATGACTTATCACCTCTGGAGTGCATCTAATTCCATCATTGATGATTCAATTCGCTTACGTCTTTTTCAAAGAACTCTGATTGGTCTTGCTGCCAAATGGTACATTGAGTTACCACGAGGCTCATTTTATAATTTTAGTCAGTTAGCTACTTCTTTCTTAACTCATTTTTAGTTACCTATCAGATATGACAATGGCACGGAATTATTAACTTCATTAAAACAATCTACGTCCACATATATTTCTGATCATATTCATGAATGGCAACGTAGAAGGTGTTTAGTGAAAGTTTTTATCCCGGATCAAATTTTAGCAGAATGGTTTGTTAAATCATTACTACCTAAAATCACTGAGGATGTAGCTAAGGCAGGATTTGTTACTGAAGAGCAAGTAATTGCTCAGGCCCAGTACCTAGACCTCGTTTATACGCAGTCAGGTACTTTACACAAAAAAAAAATCCCTGATCTTCCGAAAACTACAGCTCCTTTAGGATCTCATGCCGCTGATGGTGTGATTGGTTCAGTTAGTTCTAAGAGCAAGAAGAAATCTTCAAAGAATTCTTCTCCTACAACAACTTTACCTGTTTCCCAAAAAGGAGATTCTTCCACTAAAGTTTCTGTCGATGTCCATGTCATAGATTCATCTCCGACCAAATCCGGTAATCACGAGAAGGAGAAAAATAAAAACAATCAAAACTCAAAAGAGAAAACAAATAAAAATGAATCTGTTGACGAAAAACGAAAACCTCGCTATCCTTGTTTCATCTGCGACGAGGATTATTTTACTAAAGAATGCCCATATCGAACAAAGTTTTCAAAATTTGTTAAAGATTCTCAAATGACTACTGTATTGAAGGATCCTTCACCTACTCAAGATAGTAAATTGGTTGCATATTCCTCAAATACCTTAGAAGAACCCATCATGATTATGTCTCATGTCAGGATTGCGACGCGATCGCAAGATTATGGTAGTAACAATCTTGTTGATGGTAAAAAAGCAAAATCTTCTGATTCAAACCCATCAACTTCAACTCCTCCTGTTTCTCATCCACTACAGATCGAGAAATCCAACCCAAACTTAGTAACCAAACCGCCTGCTAGAGGTATATTTCGGAAATTAGCTGCGAGAGCTGCTCAGAATTATAATATTGTTGAAGACTTGGCCATTGCCCCTTCAGCAATGTCGGTTTTGGAAGTGTTGCAATCATGCCCAGCACAGCGTAAATTACTATTGTCGGCTTTAGGAGCTGTTGATATTCAAGATTCAAAACTTATAATCTTTGATTTAGAGAATAGTACACCTCGCTTCCCTCATCAAATGGCTTTCCAGATTCCAGTGTTAGTCAAAAACAGACATTGCTTTCAGATTGTGATTGATGAGGGACCTTCTACGTGTATTATGTCGATCCAGTGTTGGAGATCGCTTGGTTCTCTTACACTCAATCAATCCCCGAAGATTCTAAAGGCTTTTGATGGCCAAGGGTTCCATCCTATTGGTATTTTGGAAGATTTGCCTATAGGGGTAGAAGGCAAAACTGTTAATCTAGATGTGGCAGTGGTTGATGCGCCTCTAGATTACAACCTTCTTTTGGGTCGTAGTTGGTCTTATGCTATGACTGCTATTGTTTCATCGGTCTTTTAGCTTGTTAAGTTTCCTCATAACGGAAAGATCGTTACGATAGACCAGCTAAGTTATTTCTCATCCGACCCAGCCTCTACAGATAGTGTTCACCATGTCGGTAAAATGCATATCCCTTACCAAGATGTTGGAGTAGGTTTAATTAAAGATTCTAGTTTACTAGGAACTTTTTCCTTCCCTCCTCCTAACGTATCGCCTTCATTTGCAAATATTCATATGATTTCATTGAACACTATTGCTTTTGATGATCCTCGAATCATACTTTCCGATTCTGAGGTGGATTCATTTCATGGCGTGATGCCTATGAGTCCCTTTGAAATTGCATATCAGGTTGTACAATCCTTTTCTGATTCCTGACTATTCATGAGGATAGTTTGTTCCTGTCTCAACCTCGTTAAAAAATGAAACTGGATGTCACAAGGATAGTTTCTTCTTGTCTCAACCTCGTTAAAAAATGAAACAAGGAGTCATGAGCATAGTTCCTGGTCTTGTGTCAAGCTCGTTAAAAAATGAAACAAGGAGTCTTGAGCATAGTTCCTTGTCTTGTGTCAAGCTCGTTTGAAAAATGAAACAAGCGTTTTGAGGATAGTTCTTTTCTTGTGTCAACCTCATTAAAAATTCGAGTTGAATCTTTCAGGATCTCGAAAGTAAACCTTCATTCCATCCACCTGGTTGAATGCAATGAAGCTTGGGGGGCATGTACCTTGATTTGCGTTGTTATGCTGGGGGCATGCGAAATTATAACAAGCATAGTTTTTCATTTCAAGCTTGTGTAAACATGAAACTGAATCCAAGCAGAGTTCTCTATGGTTCAAGCTTGTGTAAAAATGAACCCATACCCATTTTACATCTCGTGATTACTGTCTTTATCCGTTAAATTCTGTTAGATGAGCCTTGGTTGTTTTCATTCCATCACCACCAGCTCTTTGGCTGATCATATGCTTTCACTTGCTTGTTTTCCTTTCCTGAGGGACCGCAGTTATGAGTGGTTTTATTAGCTAGCCTCTTAACCATGACATGTTTTGAGCAGTTCCACCATTGCCGGAACCAGCTGTTACCCTTTATACCACTTGTTCCTCTAGGACGAGTCCTCTTTAAGCTCTTTTCTGACTAGTAAAATATGAAAAGATTGCCCAGTTTTTCCTTTTTAAACTCGTTAAAACGGAAGTAAAAGGACGGTCCACTTACAGCTCTTTTCAGACCGTATAAACATGAAAATATTGCCGGACTTTTGTCGTTTCAAGTTCGATATTGCTAATAAAACGACGTGTCTTTGATCGTTTTTTTTTTTACTTTTTCATTTTAGGACTACTAATTATGAAAAGTACTCATTGATCGTAATTATCAAGCAGTTCTCTCAGGTATCATTTTATACTTTTTCGGGCTTGGGGGACACAAATTTACGAAAAAGGACAACCATGGAATTTTCTTAAGTTTTTATTCTGACTCCCTAAAATTGAAAAACACCGAGTTTTTCTTATACTGGACTTGTTAAAACTCAACAGTAAAGGACCTATTCAATTTTAAACAGGAACGGACCACTCCTTCTTAGGGTTCGAATTTTAAACTAAGTTGGACTCATCCGAAGGATGAGCTTATAATCAAGCAAATGTTATCCTCCTCAAGCTTGTCAAAAAATAAAGAGGTACTTGCCAGAAATGGTGGGGGAAAGAGAGAAAAATGAACCTGTTTGTTATACTTTGTGTTTAGAAAAGCAGTTAACCACTCTTGAACATGACACTTTTTGTTCACCTGGGTTGGGAAATCCTTTGCCTAACAGTTAATCGAACTATATTGAAAGGCTTCAGCCGGTTTCTGGGTATTAGCTTTGGGTCAATGGTTACCAAACCATCTGCACTGTCGTTATGTGTTCAAGAGGTCAGTTCAAATAAACCATTCATTTGCAAAATATATGTCATCCATCTTGACCATCCCTGAGTTAGTCCTTGCCAAATGTATTTCTTCAAAACTTGATCTATGATTTTGTGTTGTGGGCTTGCCTACGACGGATCGCTTTCTATCGACTCCAACTCATTATCTAGAAAGATGATCTAGAAATCATTAGTACCTTGGAATATGCATGCCTCAATGGCAGGTTTCTTGCCTTTGACGACAGGTTTCATCATTGACCTTCGATCAAAGGATTCTGTGACGTGTTCGACATCGACTCATTTATTCACATTTCATGGATTGTACTGAGTACTTTCAGGGCCATTGACATTAATAGTTCACATCATTGACTGATAATCAAGTGGTTTCTACCATGTTCGACTTTGACACATTCATTCACATGGATAGAATCGTACTAGTTTGGGAAGCAGAAATCAAGACCCTGGATCTAGTTTCCACCATCCAGGCTGCGAGGAATTTTGTTATTCCTTATATAGTGGACTATTCATAAACAGATGGTTACGCCCATACTGTGTCTACATATGTCTATACTTGTGATGTATTACAATATCATTCCTGTATCAGAGCAGTTTAGATAGTTTTCTAGTCAGTTTTGATCTGAGTATGGGAATGCCTACCTCAGCGATGATATGTTAACATATATATATATTTTGCATTGAATGTTTTTATAGGTTCCAACCAGAGTGTCCACAGGAAGATACTTGAAATGATAAAGTACTTCACTCTTCTTAGATGACAAAAATTATCCTCATCTATTACAGACTTCGCACTTTAGGGGGCAATCTGTTGCACAAAAATTATCACCTTGACATTCTGCAATTAGTGTGAGTCTATCTTCACTCATACCTTCCTCCTTTGCAAGTCTTACACCTCAGTTCTTCATATCAAGCCTTGAAAATAAGAGAAAGACCTCAAAAATCTCTAAAACTCTGGTTCCGCACTTTCTCTTAGCATTGCCTGCGGTCCCGCACCTATTGGTCATGTCCCCTACACAAATGACCGCTCTGTCTCTGTGTTATGGGTGCGGACCCCTATAAAAGTTAAAAAGGTGCAAGTACATTCTTAAAAACTCACTTTGGGTCATTTCTGGAAGCTTCTAGAGGGAATCTTGAGGTGGCAAGTTCGCTCCTTAAAGGTTCATGCATCCCATACCTTACGGAGCTAACCCCTTGATGTGAGGAGCTTATCCCTTTGAAGGAGGACTCTATCCCTTCAATGGTGGACCTGTAACCTTTCCCTTACACTATAAAATGAAGCTTTGGGTTGGTTACTTGGGAGGTTGAAAAGCTGAATATTTTTTAGGGTAAATGCTGCTGGAACTTAGTCTTCCTAATTGAGCTTTTGAGAGGAAAGATCACATACCTTTTGATCTCATTTGGAAGAGAGTGAGGCTTGTCAAAGTAGAGGAGATTCATGTTTGGACCCTGGGAAGAGCTTGTACAACATCAAGGCACCAAGGTTGTAAAGTTCTTCTATTTCAAAGTTAATACAATCAAGTTTATTTTTCTCAATAAGCTGTGTTTTATGGTTTATTTCATGGATTCCTTGATCACCATGATGAACATGATTTATTATATTAGCTATGCAGGTGTTATTTGATGTGTGCTTGTTTGTGATTGTAGGTTCTCAAAAGGAAACTTTTTTGGATGGTTGGAACATGGCTGCCACAAACTAGCGTTGGACTTAAGGTAGGGTCTAAAACACCTCTTTAGTTTTTATTAATGAATTGCAATATGTTTAGAGAAATGTAGATTTGCTTGTCCTGCTTGTTGCTAGATATCTGTTGATACTAGGGAGATCAGCCTTGTCAACAAGATCGATTAATCCAGCCAATAATCACCCTAGCCTTTTCCATCATAGCTTAATAAAGATTGTAGTCCTCCATCAATTGGCAGAAAGGAACATGGCATGGGATACCTTCATAGAAACAACTTTGCAGTGGCATGAAACTACTTCATCAAGTCATCACCAAGACACATCAAAACAACAGGTGGAGGTAGGATCATCAAGGAAATTAGTGGAGGTTCCCAAGGCACCTAAACCTGAGGTGACCAGAATATATCAGAGAGGGAAAATGCTTGTGTTTACTTCTCAAGTTGAGAAAAGGGCCAAGCCTTCTACGTCGGCACAACAGGGATCACATGTATAGGATGAGGAGCTAATTGAACATGATTTTGAATTATTTTATTTGGAGGCCTAAGATGAACCCTCAAACTTGCAAAAAAATATCAAAGAGAAGGATTCCCACATCAAAGTTCTCATGGACAATATGGCAAGGGCAAGATTCATCATTTCCTTCCTTGAGCAAGAAAATTGTGAGCATAAGGTCAAACAGCTAATCATGGAGCAAGAGAAATCCAAGGTGTTGCAGAAAGGAGGCAAAGGTAAAGCAGTGTTGGAGCCTAGTGAACATGATGAACAGGAAAAACAAGTTGGAAAGAAGAAGCCAAGGACCAAGGGACTCAAAAGGGCATTGAAGAAAGAAAAATAACATAACCTGTTAGATGAATACTTGGACATTGAAGACATAATTTCCTTGGAGATTAATGAACATAGAGAATATTGGATAAGTATAGTCAATGTCCACCTAGATCTGTTTCTTGACAAGGCCAACAGGGATAATCAAATATGGAGGCACATGGCCCACCATTATCAAACCAGAAACATGATTTGCAACATAAAGCTGAAGCAAATGAGAAACAAGCTAAAGGAAACCCTGAAGGACAAAAACGAGAGGGATAAATTGGAGATTATTGTTGAAGCATCCATGAGAGCATGACACACCTCATTTTTCACTTCATGACCAATTTTGGGATTTTTCTGAGCATTTCTGGTTTTTTGTGAATTTTGGTGCAAAACACAGAAATTGGACTAGTCACAGACACTGCGCTTTTTCCTCAGGGCTCCAAATGAGAAGTGGCTTACATTTTTGGAAAGATGATGACCTCCTCTAAAAACATATTTTATCATATTTCTCAGATAGGGCTCAAATTCTGAGAAAAAAGGAGAAAAAGGGGTCAAAAATCATCATTCTGCCACTCTTTTTTAGAAGCGTTGTGCTTTTGGAGACACCTTGGGAGAATCAATTTTTGAAGGCCTTCCCATCGGTAATTTTAAAAAATTCAAGATGCTATGGAAACTAGACAGGAAAGGTTAGTTGAAAGTTCTCTCATATTTCAAATTTGACCTCGGGAAGGCACATAAAAGTGGCCTCAAAATTGGCATTGCGTTTCTGCAAATTTTTGAGTTTTTATTTAAAAATTTCACTGTGTAATTTCTCAGGTTTTTAGTTTGACTTGGTCAAAGTTAAACTCATGATGCAACTTTAGTATTTCAAAGTTTATATGATGTAATTATAAATAAATAGGCATGATAGGTTGTTTTTATGGTTAATTAGGCCTCATAAAGGAAGAAAAACTCAAATCAAAGTCTAAGAGAAGAGTTTGTTTTTTACCTTCTCACTCTCACTTGTTGGTTGAGAGATTCCTGAAAACAATTCCACCACTTAGGGATTCGACTTCAAAGGAGAGACTTGTACCTTATGCTTTCATACAGTTAATCAAGAAGCAGTTGCAACTATTTTTCAGGAATACTTGTTCAGTGAGTTTGTGGTGTTGTTTTCCTTTCATATCAATTTCTTATTGATGAATTCATCTCTCATAACATGCTTTGCTTTCTTCATGTGATTTTCCTTACAGTCATATAGGCAGAATTCTTAAATTCAAATCTATGTTTATGTGGAAAATCATGTTTATGTATCTCTTCTTCTAGATTAATGAATTCATGCTCATTATGATTTCTTAAGCTTTTATACCTATACTACATTGACCAAATTTTAGTTTCACCACTAAACATTGTTATCTTGCTCTTGTTTTTGCCTGCTATTGCAAACTTTAATACCTTGACCTAATCGCTTGCTCTCATTCCCTGGTCTAACAACCTAAAAACCCTAAATTTCCAAACACTCAAACAAAACATATACATCTAGCCTAAAATCCATTTCTTTTCCAATCATTGACTGAGAAATCCTTAGAGAGATCCCTCTCTGGTTTAGCAGGGCTAGCCACTGAACTACAAGTGGTTTGAGGTTACCTCTTTCGATCTCCTCCTCAGCCTGGGACATTGTAGGGGATAACATTTTGGCGTTGTTTCCGAGGAAACGATTGATAAATGATTCATGGGATTCATTTTATTAGAGATTTCAAGAAGACTGGATATGTAGGTGATAGCTTCTAGTATCTAAAGATATGCTGATTTTACAAATTTCATCAAGTTTAAGGTGTGAAAATTGTGGCTCCTAAAATACATACTAGGTCAAATCATGACTGAAATCCACCTTTTTTGTTGATGACCCAGAAAAACTACTCAGAAAACTCAAGTCACCTATCTCTGAAAGTGCAACTCGAAAAATAAAAAGGACTACTTCTTTGCCTAAAAATTTCACTTTTGAGCACCTTTCTTTTGATATTCAGTTAGAATTATCTCCTTCAAGGTCAAAATCTAAGTCTTTCCTTTCTGAAGTATTATTTGAAGCTTTCTAATTTTATTCTCATCTCCTTTCTTCTGAATCCCTCTTTTCTAAAGCTGATCATGAACTGTGGTTAAACTTTGATAAACTCCAAAATGTAGCTCACCAACTCCAATTCACCACTGAAAAAGCTTACATTCAATATCAGCTTGAATACCTAACTGTTGTTTCATCCTCTACTGCACCTCCAAATACATCAGCCACCTCATCTTTTTTTTCCACCACCTCCATCAGTGTAATCATATTTAACTACACAACCTATCGTAGTATCTCTACTACATCCTCCAGTAGTCATGGATCAGTTCATCCCTCTAATCTTACCTGCTCAACTTGCTGCCCTACCTCAAAACTATGGCCAAAGACTACCTCTGTTTGATGGAAGTTTAGAAATTACAACCCAGCAACATGTCAACAAATTGATAGATTTTATTGATCTTGAAGAGGTCGATGAAGAAGATGTTAAGATGAGAATCATAGCTCAAAGTTTTTCCGAAGATGTGAAGAAATGGTTTCGCAATTTGACTGCTAATTACATCAATAACTCACAGAGGTTGATAGATTTGTTCTTGGCACGATGGCAAGAAAAGAAAAATCCACTGCATATTTTGGTTAAGTACAATTCTATGAAAAGAAATCAAAATGAGACAGTCCAAGAATTCACAACAAGGTTTAATATGGTGTATAATTCCATCTCTAACGATATGAAGCCTCCTCCTGGTTTAGCACTTCTCCACTATCCTAATTCCTTCAACCCAAACATGGCATATCAGCTTAGGGAGAGAGACCCTGCAACTCTTGAAGAAATGCAGCGAAATGCAGTAAGTGTTGAAGCTAATCTCCTCATAAAGAAATCTAAAACAAAGCCTGAGAGGCCTGAGAAGAAATTAATCTTTAAAGAAGAGCCCTCCTCATATTCTGATGTAAAACTTGATACTTTAATCAAAACCATGGAAATAATGATGGACAAAATGTCTATAACAGATCGACAAACAGAGCCTTCAATAAGGAATCCAAATTATCGAGGACAACAACAACAACAATTCATAAATAAGTAGAAAGAGGAGGGAAATCAAGATCCTCGAGGACAAGTAAGAGCTCCATTTCGGTAGAATTACACCGAAGGGCAAGAAGAAGATGAAGAGGAAATTGTAGAAGCAAATAATTTCTTTAAAGAAGATGGGTTGCCTACCTTTCTGACTGAGGAAGATCAGTTTTCTGAAGAGTCTTTTATACCAAGCGATCAACATCTTGTACTTGCAAGTGATGATCTATGGGCAGTACAAACCGAAGAATACCAAAGAGGATATCAGAATGCTCTCAGTCATTTTCAGAAGAAGCACAATTTGAGAAACATAAATGTACCTGTCACATTGAATGTTAAGAGGCAAAATGCACATAAAGATACACAAAGCAAAGAAACAGCCCCTGCAAATCAAAATAAAGAAAAGGAGATTGTTATACTGATCCGGGATAAAACAATGAATCCTCCACCAGCAATGTGAAGAAGGATAAGGAGGTTCAAAGCGAAAGTCATAAGAAGGAGTCTCAAGCTAAAGGGCAGATTGAAAAGAAGGACATCGCTGCAAAAGAGGTAGAAAAACAATCTAACCTATTTAGTTTAGAGAATGAAATTTCCAAGTTGAAAGTTTCAATTCCTCTAAAATAATTAGTGAAGAATGATAAGTATAAGTTTCAGATTGCTAAAATGTTGAAGGTAGACTAGATGTTAGACACAGTAAATGTTACTGATGATGAGCCTGCAATTCTCTTTGGTCCAGCCTTAGAGGTAAGTCCTGAGGATAGTGAAATTACACCTTTTTATCATAGCCTTAAACTTCATGATTTCATCCTCCATAATGCCATGCTACACTCCGGTGCCTCACACAACCTTATACCAAAAGTCATTATGGACAAACTAGGACTAAGTATCACCCGACCTTATCATGACCCTACTCATTTGATTCAGGAAGAGTGAAATGTCTTGGCCTCATCAAAGATTTAGTAGTGTCCCATTCCGGCCAAGACTGTGTTGACGGATGTAGTCGTCGCCGATATCCCTCCTCGGTCCATTATGTTGCTTTCACGGTCTTGGGGGGAAAAGCTGAAAGGAACCTTTCAACTTGATTTTTCATATGCTACTATTCCAGTATTTGGGCAGCTTAGAAAACTCTATCGGGAGAAGAAAATGAAATTCATGATTAGTCGCAAAGAAAAACCGATAAATCACCCCATACATGTTGTACATACTGATCTAGACTCATTCATTTTGTATAGTGATATGAATTCAGTAAATGATGATAGTCAGCCTGTAGAAATTTTAGAAGTTTCAGATGTCACCAGCAATGTGCAGAAAGTTTTATTTGCTAAAGGAAAAGAAAATAAAGAAGAGTGTTTGCAGCCAATAAATTCTCTTGACAAGATTGCTAAGTTAGTGTAGAAAACAGAGATCATTGAGATAGCAAGTCATCCTCTGAATAATTAAACAATACAACCTTCATAAATTCTTTTTTTCGGATGAAGAAAATGGTATTTGGACCATGGAGTTTGATGGTGCATTGGGAAAATAAGGAGTTGGGATTGGTGTGTGGATTCATTGTCTATTGCATCATTCATGTAAAATTCCATGCAATGTAAGAATGAGTTCTTATAAGTTAGCTTTTGATTTCTCAAACAATGAGGTGGAATATGAAGCATTGATTGTCGGCCTCAAAATTCTAAAAAAATTGGGAGCAAAGAAAATTTTTGTTTATGGCAACTCAGAGTTGGTAATCAAACAAGTGAAAGGGGAATACCAGGTCAAGCATCCAAGAAGGAGAGCTTATTGCAATGTTGTCCTTGACATCCTTAAAACTTTTTTTAGAATATAATTTGTCTCTTATTCCTAGAACTCAGAATGTTATAGTTGATTCTCTTGCTACTGCAGCTAGTATCGTGAAGATTCCATCTCATTCCAATCAAAAGTATTCAATTCATGTTAAACATCAACCAATTGTTCCTGATAATATGAGATATTGGCAGGTGTTTTGGGATTACAAACAAATCAATAATTTTATGCAAATGGAAGATGGATTCCATAATTCCTAGATTGACGATGCATCTAATATGAATGATCTTGAAATTGAAGCGGCTGAGATTAAAATATTGCAGCTGAAGGAAAATAACATTCCAAGAGGTCTTGTACCTTTGGAGCAGTTGTTTGATCAAGACGATGTTGCCAAAAATCCCACCATGGTTCCCACAGAGAAAGGTGTTGAGGATGTGAACATTGGTACAACAGGCAAGCCTAAGATGGTCAAATTGTCAAAGTCCTTATCTCTTGAGATGAAAAGTAAGTACATTACTTTGATGGCAAAATTTTCTAATGTATTTGCTTGGGACTATTCAGATTTGAAGGTGTATGACAAGAACATCATTCAGCAAATTATTCTGCTCAAGCCTAATCAAAATCCATTTCACCAAAAACTGAGGAGGATTAATCCTAAGTTGCTGCCATTAATTGAAAAAGAGGTAAATAGGTTTTATAAGTCTGGTATCATAGTTCCTATTCGATTTTCTGAATGGATGTCCAATCTTGTGCCGGTGAAAAAGAACACTGAAGCGATTTGTCTTTGCATTGATTTCATAAATTTAAACAAAGTAACCTTGAAGGAAAATTATCCTCTGCCAAAGATGGATCATATTCTTCTGAGGGTAGTTGGGTCTTCCAGTACATCATTGCTAGATGGATATTCCGGGTATAACCAGATTTCGGTGCATAAGGATGATCAACTGAAAACAACCTTCACAACACCATGGGGTACATTCATGTATGCCATGATTCCTTTTGGATTAAAGAATGCAGGAGCTACTTTTCATCGAGCTATGGACATAGCCTTCACCAATGAAAATAAGGTATTTCTGGTTATTTATTTAGATGATCTTACAGTTTTTTCTAAATCTGATGACGACCATTTATATCATTTAAGAATTGTCTTTCAGAAATGCAGAAAATTTGGTATATCACTTAATCCAAAGAAGAGCTTATTTGCCATGGAATAAGGTAAGATGTTGGGACATATTATCTCCAAGGATGGCATTCACATTGACCCTGCAAGAGTTCAAGCCATTCAGAAATTAGATTTCCCAAGGAACAAAAAAGAAATTCAATCTTTTACTGGGAAAATAAATTTTTTGAGAAGATTCATCCCCAACCTAGTTGAACATTTGAAAGAGATGACAAACATGCTGAAAAAGGAAAGCGAGGTAAAATGGTCTTTAGATGCTAAGAAATATTTCCATGTAGTCAAATTTGCATTATCTACTGCTCCTACTCTGATTAGTCTAGATTATACTTCATATTTCATCATATTTTCATTTGCCTCTGAGCATACCTTAGTAGTTGTCCTAATGCAAAAGACAGATCAGAAAAATGAACAGCCTATAGAATTTTTCAGTCGAACAATAAGGGATGCAGCACTGAAATACAATATAATTGAGAAGCAGGCTTTAGCTTTGGTGAAATCTCTCCAAGATTTATGAGTTTACATTCTACATTCTCACACCATTACTTATGTTCCAACAGCAGCTATAAAAGAAATTATTATGCAAACAGATCCAAAAGGTAGGCCAGGAAAATGGATCGCAGCAATGCCAGAGTATGATTTGGAGATAAAGCTCACAAAACTCATCAAGGGACAAGGTTTGGCTAAGCTCATGGCTGAATCTAATTTCCATGCATTGCATATCAATTTGATTGCTTCACTTTAAGAAGAAGAAGAAGAGGACTCACAGTTACAGGTGTCCGACATGTTCACTTCATCTCCTTGGTACTCTGACATTATTTATGTGTTGCATCATTTAAACCCTCCACCGGAAGTACCCAAAGGTAAAACTAGATCTTTAAAGTTGAAAGCTTCAAAATATTCCATTCTTGAAGGTGTTTTGTTTTGGAAAGACCCTGGTGGTGTGTTGTTGAATTGTTTGGTTGAAAATGAAGCAAAGGATGTAATGAGAGATTTCCATAAATGAGATTATGGTGGTCACCTTTTCTGGAAGACTACAACAAACAAAATTTTGAGAGCCGATTTTTATTTGCCTACTCTTTTTTCTTATGTATATAAAACAGTAATGAACTGTCATGAATGTCAGATTTTCCAGGGAAAAAGAAAACTTTTTCCATTACCCTTGTAGCCCATTTCAATCACAACTCCTTTCCAGCAATGGGGTCTTGATTTTATTGGCGAGATCCATCCTTCATGATCAACACATCACAAATGGATCCTAACAGCCACTGACTATTTAACAAAATGGATTGAGGCAATCCCAACGAGCAAGCTACTGGTTTTGTTATCATTTAGTTTATTGAATCTAATATCTTGTCTAGATTTGGCTACCCACAGAAGATAATCAATGATAATGTTATTGGTTTCAAGTCAAATAAGATGGTGGAGTTTTGTTCAAAGTATCATATTGATTGGGGCATTTTCTACTTATCATCCACAAGGGAATGGTCTGGCTGAATCATCCAACAAATCTTTGATCAACATCATCAAGAAAGTTTTAGAAGTTAATAAGAAGAACTGGCACAAAAAGCTCATTAATGCTTTATGGGCAGATAGAGTCAGTACTAAGAAATCCATAGGTATGTCTCATTTTCAGTTTGTCTATGGGGTTGATATTGTCTTCCCTTCATCTCTTATTGTCCCAGTCATGAAAATTCTGTAGGAAATGGACAATGAAACAAATGATATGTAGCGAAGGATAAATCAGATGATCCATTTACAACAAACTAGGGAAGAAGTTTTTCAAAATACTTCTAAACTTAAGGAAATAATAAAAAATATCTATGATCACAAGACAAAAGAAGACAATTTCAGTCTGGGAGATATAGTTCTTTGTTGGGATGCGAGGAATGAAGAAAACGACAAACATGGAAATTTTGAAAATTTATGGAAAGGACCATACAGAATCTCAACTTTCAAATGAAAGAATGTTTTTCTAATGGAGGAGATGAATGGGGAAGATTTTTCAGGAGGAGCTATCAATGGTAGGCTTCTTAAGCACTACCATACTTGAAGAAATTTCTACAATTTCTCAACACCATTACATATACTAGTTTACTTTTTTATGTTCAAGTGTCCAAGTGGATATCATAGGAGTTTAAAGCCCGAGGAGAAGGCCATAAGGCTTCTTTGATCAGTTGTTGCTTTTATTTTTCCTTTACAGTCATGTCTTGTCAAATAGTCATCAATTTTTAGTTTCAGTTTGATTTTCTGCATTTTAACTCCATTGCCCAATGACTAAAGCTACCCAGTCTACGGTGTTCTTGACACCTCCAAGGAGCTGCCATCCCCAGCTGGAGCCAATGTTAGTGTCAATGATTTCTTCTTGTCACTAGTGATCAAATATGCTTTTACCAAATTTTTTAGGGGTCTCAAAGTCAAATTGTATCATGTCACTAGGTTTTCAGAATAAAATTTGGTCACTAGTTAGTTTGCCAGGGTTCATTTCTATTTTCTCAAAAATCTCTCATGCCGGTCGCTTACATCATCAAATGAGTGTATCATAATAAAAAGAATGTCTTCATCATATTATTCATCATCATCACCATTTCACTCAGTCTAATGTCTTCATTAGGTCATTAGGGTTTCAAGGTCCATCTTCATTTCATGCATAAAATATGGCATAGGATTGAGTTGTGATAAGCAGCTCTTTTCAATAAATTTTTATGAGGTTTCATAAGTGCTTCATGGTTACAGTCTCAAGGTTCCAAAAGGAAGAGGTTTCGTTGTTCAAAAAGTAAGAGAAGTTCAAATTTCAAGTCTCCAAAGTGGCCAAGTTTAAAAGGGTGAAAGCCATGTTTTGAAAAGGTATGTGGGGCCCATTTTTACTCAAAAGAAGATCATACTATGCCTATAAAATCCCAAAAATTCCCAAACATATTTCATTTGCATAATCACCTCTTTTGTTCATTGAGCTCTCTCCTCCTTTGGTGAAAAAACATGGGTTTTCTAGCTAAAATTGAAAAAAATCTCCCGGTGCTACGCTTCTATGAAATGCACTGCGCTTAGGACATAGTGGCCCAAAACTTGCCAAAAATCACCAAAACTTCAAAATTAAGCTTGCATTCCTATTATTTTCTCTTATAATCTATTCAAAAAGTAAGTACCACCATCTTACTCACTCTTTTCCTTTGGCAAAGAAAGTGCAAATTGTGAGTTTTGTTCATCTAGGGTTTATGTGAAATTTCATGCTTCAAAGCTAGTGCAAATGGTGGCTTTGTTAGATGAGACATTTCAAACTTTAAAAATTTCCATATCACACCTCTGTATATAATTATATATATATATATTATATATATATATATATATATATATATATATATATATATATATATATATATAATATATATATTATATATATATTTATATATATATATATATAATATATATTATATATATATATATATATATATATATATATATATATATTATATAATATATATATATATATATATATATATATATATATATATAAATATATATAATATATATATTATACATATCACTCACTAATCAACTCATTTACTTTCAGTTTACCTCACCTTTTCACAAACCCTAGCTCATACCTATCATTTTGGACAATTTCCTAGCATAAATGTATTTAAATTCTCCTACTCATCTCTCTCTCTCATTTCACTCCTTTCAAACTTCCCAAGTTTTCTATAATACTATCCATATCCTGAAATTTGCTTATCATCATCTCCCTTTCCTAACTCCCTCATTTCATCATTTCACTCATTCCTCATTGTTTTTCAATTTTCTTGTTATCTAGGGTTTTTATCAAAATGGAGGAAGATTCTTCACCAGAAAAGAGAAAACATCATAAGGGAGGGAGGATCCTGAGGTATGAGCCTACGAACTACAATGAAATCAACTCCTCATCATTCATTAAATAGTGCTTTGAAGATGTCAGTTGCCTAGGGTTTTGTCAAAAGGTGGGTGAAGTAGGTTTCCATGAGCAGCTCATTAATTGGATTGCTACCAATTTGAAAGGGGAAAAGGCCATCATAACAAGGATTGAATTTACATTCTCAATAGCTACCATCCCTCCTGCCATGGGGATACCTAATCATGGGGAGTATTGGTTCAAACGCATGAGCTTAGACCTTGAACAATATCGACCTTTCTTAAAATCACCCTACAGAGAGGCTCATTCACACATCATCCCATTCAGGTACCTATTGGAAAAGTATGCGCCATTGATGAAGGTTATAATGAATTTTTTCACCTGTGAGGGAAGATTTTCCAGATTGTATGGGTACCACATCATGCTGCTAATGCATTTCACAACTCTAAAACCTCTCAACATGTGTAATTATTTGTGTAGAAGCCTTATCAAAATGTATGAGAAGGTACAAGTGAAAGGAAAAGAGAATCACCCTAGCCTCTTCCCTCACAGCTTAATAAATATTGTAGTCCTCCATCAGTTGGCAGAGAGGAACATGGCATGGGATACCTTCATAGAAACATCTTAGCAGTGGCACGAAACTACTTCATCAAGTCATCACCAAGACACATCAAAACAATAGGTGGAGGTAGGATCATCAAGAAAGTTAGTGGAGGTTCCCAAGGCACCTAAAATTGAGGTGACCTGAATATATCATAGAGGAAAAAGGCTTGTGTTTACTTCTCAAGTTGAGAAAAGGGCCAAGTCTTCGACATCAACACAACAAGGATCACATGTATAGGATGAGGAGCTAATTGAACATGATTTTGAATTAGTTGATTTGGAGGAATCAGATGAACCCTCAAACTTGCAACAAATTATCAAAGAGAAGGATTCCCAAATCAAAGAGCTCATGGACAATATGGCAAGGGCAAGATTCATCATCTCCTCCTTGAGCAAGAAAACAATCAACTTAAGGCCAAACAGCTAATCATGGAAAAAGAGAAATCCAAGGTTTTGTAGTAAGGAGGCAAAGGTAAAGAAGTGTTGGAGCCTGGTGAACATGATGAACAGGAAAAAAAAAGTTGGAAAGAAGAAGCCAAGGACGAAGGGACTCAAGAGGGCATTGAAGAAAGAAAAGGAACATAACCTGCTAGATGAAGACTTGGACATTGAAGACATAATTGCCTTGGAGATCAAAGAAGATAGAGAACATTGGCTAAGCAAGGTCAATGATCACCTAGAACATATTCTTGACAAGGCCATCAGGGACAATAAGCTATTAAGGCACATGGCCCACCACTATCAGACCAGAAACATTATTTGCAACATAAAGATGAAGCAAATGAGAAACAAGCTAAAGGAAACCCTAAAGGACAAAAATGAGAGGGGTAACTTGGAGATGATTGCTAAAGAATCCATGAGAGCGTGACATGCCTCATTTTTCACTTCATGACCAATTTTGGGATTTTTCTGAGCATTTTTGGTTTTTTTGTGAATTTTGGTGCAAAACATAGAAATTGGACTAGTCACAAGGCGTTGCACTTTTTCCTCAAGTCTCCAAATGATAAGTGGCTTAGATTTTTGGGAAGATGATGACCTCCTCTCAAAACCCATCTCATCATATTTCTCAAACATGGCTCATATTTTGAGAAAGAGGAAAAAAAGGGGTCAAAAATCATCATTCTACCACTCTTTTTGAGAGGCACTACACTTTTGGAGACACCTTGGGAGAATAAATTTTTGAAGGCCTTCCCATGGTTCATTTTCAAAAATTCAATATGTTCTGAAAGTAGACAGGCAAGGCTAGTTGACCGTTCTCTGATATTTAAAATTTGACCTCAGAAAGGAACCCAAAAGTGGCATCAACATTGGCGTTGTGCTTTTGCAAATTTCTGAGTTTTATTTAAAAATTTCACTTTGTAATTTCTCAGGTTTTTAGTTTGACTTGGTCAAAGTTAAACTCGTGATGTAAATTCAATAGTTCAAAGTTTATATGATGTAATCACAAATAAATAGGCATGATATGTTGTTTTTATGGTTAATTAGGCCTCATAAAGGAAGCAAACCTCAAATCAAAGTCTAAGAGAAGAGTTTGTTTTTTACCTTCTCACTCTCACTTGTTGGTTGAGAGATTCTTGAAAACAGTTCCACCACTTGGGGATTCGACCCCTGAAGGTGGGGAAGTTGTTTGATTGGGTCTATATATATCATTTCTCATTCAGAGAGAAGGGTTGGTCTTCAAAGGAGAGACTTGTGTGTTATGCTTTCATACATTTAATCAAGGCGCAGTTGCAACTATTTTTCAGGAATACTTGTTTAGTGAGTTTGGGGGTGTTGTTTTCCTTTCATATCAGTTTGTTATTGATGAATTCATCTCTCATAACATGCTTTATTTCTTCATGTGGTTTTCCTTACAGTCATATAGGCAGAATTTTTAGATTTAAATCCTTTTTATGTGGAAAATCATGATTATGTATCTCTTCTTCTAGATTAATGAATTCATGCTAATACATGCTCATTATGATTTCGTAAGCCTTCAGATCTATACTACATTGACCAAATTTTAAGTTCACCACTAAACATTGTTATCTTGCTCCTCTTTTTGCATGCTACTACAAACTTTGGTACCTTGACCTAATTTCTTGCTCTCATTCCCTGGTCCATCAACGTAAAAACCCTAAATTTCCAAACACTCAAACAAAACCTATACATCTAGCCTAAAATCCATTTATTTTCCATTCATTGACTGAGAAATCCTTAGAGAGATCCCTTTATGGTTTAGCAGGGCTATCTGCTGAATTACAAGTGGTTTGAGGTTACCTCTTTCGATCTCCTCCTAAGCTTGGGACATTGTAAGGGATAACACGGCTACCTCCACAACTCATGATCAATTGATATTTTCCCTAGACTCGTATCTACAAACTCCTTAGATTGGTTCTTCTGATTTCAAATATCCTTTAAACGAGACATTCCTAACAAAATCATTTCTGAAGTCATGTCTCTAGAAGAAACCCTTTGGAATGATATTCATCATCGTTCCTCTTTTCTTCGTAACCCTTGGTCAATTCCTACTTATCTAGGTACTTTACTTTCTCTTGAAACATCTACTCAATGTGATTTGGGGAATATTTTGGCAACCATGCCCACTGACATCTTAATCCAACTTGGGATTGTCGAAAACTTTCACTTGGGGGCACATTTTTCTCACGGTGAGATTAAGTTTTTGCGTCCTTCTTCATGAGACTTTTTCACCGAGTTCTTACTATTCGACCATTTCCAAAATGGGGCATTGATTTTCTGACTCGTAACCCTCACTTTCCCAAGGGGCATGGGATTATTGTCATTATTATGTATCATTCCATTCATTGGCCAAGTCAATTCTTACATATCATGCCAATGGTAAAACTATGGTTTTATTCTCTTTTGATCAACTACCCAAGTCTCGAAATGGGACCCATCTAAAATTGTATACTTCGATTTTGCATATATACCTTGTACATTAGTGTGTTTCTTTTGGTGTGAATGTTTGCATTTTTTGCGAACATGTTTTCCCTACTTACCGCGTGTTCCACTTGATTTGCAAATGTCGACGAACCTTCTTCCTCATATCGGTTTCGCTGATGGCACTTGCCGTAGTACACAAAATCTCTCTTCCGCTGCATGGGCACTCTATGCTCCTGATTGTGAGTTATTGAGTTTACGGGGCGTATGTCTAGGTCATACAACTAACAATATTGTTGAATATAGCGCGGTCATCAAACTATTGTCGAAAGTTATTTCCCTTGGTATTAGGGTGTTAGTTGTTAAAATTGACTCGCAACTCATTGCATTACAATTAAACAACATTATTTCGTTAGAAACCTTAATATTCTAAGGATGTATTTACGTGTTCATCTCTTGGAAAGAAATTTTGATTACATTCCTTATCAACATATTCCAAGGCATATAAATGCATTAACAGATACATTGGAAAATCTTGTGTTAGATAGACATCTGTGACATATGTAAAACGAAAACCATCACATAGTAGGAATGGTAAACGTAATTGGTAAAACATGTATATATATCTCTCTCTCTCTCCCCCTCTCTCTCTCTATTTTATATATATATATATATATAATTATATATACTTTATATATATATATCTATTAGATACACAGAGAGAGAGGGGAGAGAGAGAGATATATATATACATGTATTATATATCTCTCCTCTCTCCCCCTCTCTCTCTCTCTGTTATATATATATATATCTATATATATATATATATAATAGAGAGAGGGGGAGAGAGAGAGAGAGTTTAAGAAATGTTTGGTACATCAAAATATCAATATCTGTGTTGTGAGACACATGGCTTCTCGAGCCTACATAAGTGAAGAAAAATGAAAACTAGAGATGGCTATCCACTAACATGGTGCTCATGGTAGCACGAAACAACTTTGATGACCCGTTTCAACAACCGATGTAGTCTGGCTGACACTCCTATGGTATGCCTCTGATACCGTAGTGACACCTCATCAATAAACACATAATTTGGAATGCCTTTTGTCAAGGCTTCCAGGTTGCGTTCCACCTCTACTACCAGGTGAGCTCCCTCCTCATAGAGTGCATACTCAATTTGTCGTGCCACCCTCCTAGCTATCGGAGGAACCCCTAGAGGTCTCTCTGGTCCAACATCTGCAAAAAATCATAAATTTCAAATCTCAGTTCACATAAAACAAAAACATAAAAAAACTTGAAAAACTTAAAAAATAGTCTCTTACCTACATCAGTCCACTGTGTGCCTAGTGGAATTGGAAGGTCGGGGTCTCCTCAGAAATCTGTACTAGCTTATGACCAATCATCTACCATGATTAGTTGTTGTTGCAGCCATCCAAACAATGTTGGAGGAAAAGACATTTGCTGACCACCTCCATGACGAGGTATCAACTCACCCCACCTCAGCAACTGTGGATCCTTGGTCCCTGGAACCTTTATCTCTATCCACTAATATCTTAATAATGGTACATGTCCTAAGAAGAATGTCACCGTGATAGATCCATAGCCGAACTGTTTCAACTTCCCTGTCTTGCATTTCGTGAGTTGGTTCTTCATGTTGACCAACAATCCTTCACACTAGTTAAAAATTGTGGGACTTAGACAATTTATGGCATATTGGAAATGATATTTAGTTACTTCAAGTGACGCCTGAGCTCCAGCTATTCAGGCCATGGTATGGATAATTGTTCTTAGTGGGCGATTGGTGATAGCTTTTATGTCTATCTTCCCAATGTTAGTTTTTCAAGAGCTTGGGCAGTGTCCCGCAATCAACATATTTGTACTCTCCCCTTCAGTACAAGGACTAGACAGCTAAATCTGTTGTCCCCTTTTGGGCAAACCCGTAATCAAAAATATTCCTGTGATATCTATCTCAAGTTATTGGTCCCCAATCATAAATAGTTGGTGATCTACATCCCACCAACTAACCAAATGCTGCAGTAGTTTAATCTAGGTCCTAATCCTAGGATTACGGAAGAATTTTAGTAACCCACGTGCCCAAAGGGCTGCTATGAAATTTGGGTCGTTGGATGCATGATGATCATCTACTTCAAGCCCTCTCTCCTTCCATTTGATCACCATTTTTCACTGATTAACCTATGTAACATCCATAAACCAAGATTTTATGAGCTTATATGGAAAGAAATGTGGGAAACAATCATTAAACATGGAGGATTTTTCGAAAATTTTATGTCTCTGCGCCAACGCTTCTATTTCCCTATTTTTTCGTGCCTCCAACGCTCTAGCACAGTTGAGTTTAGGGTGAGCAGCGCGGGTTTGACGGGTAAAATCCGTGCTGATCAACCTCGACATAATTTTTTTACCAGTCCTCCTTACCATCTATTATATGGATGAAAACACCTAAAATTACAACCAGAATGAAGAGGAAGGACAGATCTCTTACTTGCGGCAAACAGATCGACAAACGGTGTCCTGGATTGGTCACACTCCTTGCTTGAAGATCAGGGAAAATAGGGGTGAAAAGTGCTCTCCAAATTACCAAATGTCAAATGGTAAAAGTATTTTTACTTTATGAGTTTTTATAAGTTTTTTGAGATATTTTTTTACCATTTAGGGTACTGCTTATATTTTAATATTTTTCTCAAAAATTGGTAATGTGTGTTAATTTGTGCAGCGACATGTCCTGGATAAATGGTGATAGTGATTAATTTTGATTGAATCAACGAGTTTTATTTTATCACTTTTTCGGACTCGTCAAAATTAAATGAAAAAAGGAAACCCCTAGAGTCATCTTTCAGCTCTTTTTTTACTCTCGAAATATCAAAATATTGTCGAGTACTTGTCAATTCGAACTCGTTAAAGTAAATGAAATGATGTCTACTAAGTATAAGTTTAACCCTTTTACGAATTGAGATAGACTATTGTATGAAAAGGGATTACCTTAGTCACACATGGCTAAGAGGTTCTCTTGGATACCGTTTTCTACCTTTCTGGAATAAAGAGACTAGTTACGAAAAGGGACCTTTGGAGTTTCCTTTTTGCCTCTTTTTCAAACTCTCTAAACATGAAAAAGATGTCGAGTTACCCCTCCATTAGACTCGTGAAACTTAAATGGCACAGGACTTGTCACCATGACGAGACCAAGTTTCTCCTTCCTAGGACTTGTTAAACTTACTAGGATGGATTCATCTAAAGGATAAACTTATTGAACAAGCATATGCTATCCTCTTCAAGCTTGCAATAAAAAATAATGAGGTACTCGCTAGAAATAGTGGGGAAAAATGGAAGTGAACACGTCCTATATTTTGTGTAAAGGCAACATGTTGCTCTTGAACATGACACTTATCTGTCGCTCGTGTCAGGTTTGGACTATCCTCACTTCATCACTTGCCTTCCCGAGTTTTGCGAATTCATTTTCCTTTCATTTTATTATACCATATTGTCATCATGACCTCTGATCCTATGTTGAGTCAAATGTTACGAAACTCTAGAGTCGGGTCGTCGATATGTTCAATAGAAGTCCCATTTGCAATTTTTACCACTTATACCTTGTCTAACCTTTCTGCAACAACCTTGAATCACTCTTACCTACATTTCTATATCTTTTGTTTCATGTCGATGATGTGGGATAAATTGTGTCCCTCCCTCAATGGATCACTTCCTCTCGACTTCAACTCATTATCCAAGAAAATGATCTGGAAAATCCCTTTTAGTACCTTGCAACTTGCATGCCTCAATGGAAGCTTCTTCACATTTGACGATAGGTTCACATCATTTGCCTTCGATTGAATAATTTTGTGGGTGTTCGACTTCAGCTTCATTGTTCACACTCGTGGATTGTGTTGTCGTACCTTGAGAGCCATTGTCATTATTGAAGGTTTCTCTCGTGCATGTTAACAATTTACATCATTGATTGGTAATCAAGTGGTTTTTTGTCATGTTAGACCCTCACACATCTATTCACATGGTAGAATTTGTACATTGATTGGATCGAGACATAGATGAAGACCCTGGGTTTCTTTTGATAAATATAGGTTGAGTGGAGTTATGAGCTATTCATGATTGTACACATGATTCCCTTTATACGGATGGTTGTGACCTTACTGTGGGTCCATCCTTTCTATTCGGATGGTTGCATCCATGCCATGGATCCTTACACATGATCCTTTCTATTCAGATCGTTGCATCCAATCCGTGGATCCTTACACATGATCCCTTCTATTATGATGGTTGCATCCATGTCGTTGATTCATGTATTGTTAGATGCCTATTCAGAAATGTATTTTTAGGCATATTTACATTAGAGATGTTAAATATATATATATATATTGCATCATGCTTGATTTTCAGGTCTCTTCACAGTGTTTCTCTTAGACCTTTCCTTGTCTTCTAAAGCATTTCACCCATCACTCCCTATTTTGCCTTCATGCTTTAGGGGGCATCTCTTACATGGTATTTTTTCGCACTTCCCGTCCTGTATTCTAAAGCGTCAAAATGACAAAAAAATTTAGTATACTCACCATGAAACGCATACAAAAACATCCCTGAAGAAGAGAAGAAAAGTTGCCCTGAGAGAATTCTGGAGAAATTTTCCTAAAACCCTAGTTTTCAGGGTCAGTGCACTTTACACCAATACTGGCCCATGTTGATGGCTTGTTGTAGCATGTTGACCTAGCACTATCAGCGCAATTTTTTTTATAGGAAAACCCACGTTGAACCTCTTCTAGCAGTTTTCTTTAAAGTGGAGGAGCAACTTCTCTTACTAGAAGCCTCGAAAACGACAAGCTGGATGTTGTTGAATGAAGATATGGTTGAGTTCTCCCATTTTGAATCCTTAATCCTAACTTTAGGGATATTTCCCTCGAGATGTGAAAATTCCTCCCTCTTTTATGGATCCCTAACTCCCTTTCCTTTCCTATAAATAAAGTCCCTTCTATCCCCAAATGGTTGGTCATTGCTTGTTGCATTCTTATGTTGAAACTATGCTAAATGTTGACCATCTAACTAAGGAGAAGGAGTGCTTGAATGGTCTTGGCTTGGACTTGGAAATACATCACAAAGGATGCTTCCAACATCAAGGCACCTATGGTTGTATGCTTCCCTCATTTCTATTAATAAATACATCTGGTGTTTACTTTCCATAAGTGTATAGATCATTATGCATTTAGCATGATGCTCCTTGATCTGTCATGTAGTTTATGTTAGAGTGAACTATGTTATGTATGATTTTGTCTCTCTTGTTTGATCTTCCTGACATGTACTCATCCATGATGGCGTAAAGAAGGTTGAACCTGGAAGCGAGAAGGCCTAGAATGACATCAATGAGCGCTTAGCATCATAGTGAGGTAGGTTATTTGTATTACTTTGAATTTTCTAACATAAACTAGGAAAGCCTGCACTTGTTTATCCACTTTGTTGCTAGATCCTCTCATAGGACTAGAGAGACTGCTTTTGCCTACAAAAGGGATTGTCTTCACAACACACTAGCAAGTGAACCAGCCAATCCTGTCTCAACTAAGGTCAACCAATAGTTTTGAGAGGGTTGTGGGAAGTCCACTTTTTTATATTGTGTAGGTGGTAAAGACCCTTGGAAGATATGCATCATATTAATTCAGAGAATAACTTATAGACATGGGCACTGCCAATGAAGGGGTCCTTGACAAAGATGACTTGATTTCCATCCCCAACTTTCCAAACTAGTCAGTTCAAAAGAAAGAGAAAGGAGCTCATAAGCACTTTGCATACTATGGAGCTTCTTTTGGAGGGTTTATTGGCTTGTCCTCTAACCCAATCCACCACTGAAATTCTACTTAAATAATTCTATTTTATAACCTCTCTCGAAAGTCCCTCACTAAACAAACCTCTCCACGAGTTTTTTAGGGCCAAAGCATTTGCAAACTAGGTCATATTTTTAAAACCCCATCCTCTTATATTTTTCAGAATGGATAGTGAGGACCAGTTGGAAAGATGTACACCTCCTTTATTATTTTTACCAACCCACAAAAAGTTGAAAATACACTGTCTGGTAATGGTGAGGATACAATTGAGGATTTTGGCTAATGACAACTAATAAATATGTATATTTTCCAATACATATTTAGCTAATATCATTCTACCTACAAGTGATAGCCACTTGTAACACCACAAATTTATCTTTTTCTCCATCCTTTTGATCATCCACATCCAGTCATCTTTGTGATAGTCATTTGGTTTTAGAAATAAATCTAAATACTTAATACCATTTTCCAATGAGACAATCTACAAAGGCATGGAAGACTTAATATTTGAGAGGATGTTCGGGCTGACAACAAATTGATGGAAGGAAGATTTATTAAGACCAATCTCCGTACTAATAGCACTGTAAAGGAGGATTGTGTTTTCGTGAAATGCCTGCCATTCAACTACAGTGCCTATACCCGGGAGAAATACATCATCCACGAACAAAAGGTGGGTGATATATTGTTTTTGGGATATTTTAATGACCTTTATGTCACCTTCTTTCTTTTCCTTTAGTAGGAGGCAACTCAATCCTTCCATCACAAACAAGAATAGAAGAGGAGGCAATGAGAAAACCTGCTTGAGTTCCTAAGAGCAGGTGAAATTACTAGAGAGTGAGCCAATAATTAAGATGGAAAAATAGTTGAGGATACACAACCCATGATATAGTTTGTAACTTCCAGGCCCAACCCAATTTGTAGGAGGACTAATCTAAGATAAATACAGCTTACTTTATCAAGGCTTTGTTAAGGTCCATCTTGAGGACAAGTGATTTCTACTTTTTTTCTTTAATAGAATGGATGCCTTCTTGTGTAATGCCTATGGAATCATGGATCTTCATGTCATATTGGAATCTAAATTCATTTGGAGATATCTTCTCAACTAGAAACTGCTTGATCCTATTAGAGATTTCCTTAGTGAATATTTTATTACTAGGTTTCATAGGTAAATAGGCCTGAAGTTAAGAAAGGACTTAGTCTTTGAGCACTTTGGGATCAAGGTTATGAAGGTAACATTGATGGTTGTTGAGACTTTCCCAAATTTTCTAGATTCCTCCACCATTAAAGAGAGATACAGTCCCATGAGGTTAAAAAATCATAGGAATAGCTCCATTGTCCAACCATAGGGTCACAAACTTTTGTCCTTTGAGAAATTCTTCAGAACTTATTTAATTTCCTCAAGTCAGATAGGGCTATTGATCTGAATTGATTCCTCATGGCTGAAAAAGCATGGATAATGTTTGATAAGCTGAAATTGTGAACTGATATTAGAGGACCTAGGATCTCTAAAGAGGGAGAAGATATAGGAGGAGGCTACATATTTTAAATCTTTTGAGGAAGATACAATCTTTCCCACTTCTATCTCTAACTCCCATATAGAGTTATTATTCCTGCTATGATTAGCATAGTTGTGGAAAATTTTAGTGTTACCACCCCCCTTCTTTATCTAGGTAGCCCTACTCTTTAATCTCTGGGTCTCTTCTTCCATTTTTAGGATCTGCATTTTCCTAGATTTTAGGGAGCTCATTTTCTGGGCTAATTCTACAAAGAAGGAAGAGGAGAAAGTTCAAGAAATGTGCTCATATTCATATGCAATGTCTAAGAGTTCTTTCTATTGTTCTAATTTCCTATTCTTCTCCCAGACCACTATTGCCTTCTTTAGCTCCATGAATTTTCTAGCCAAGGAAGCCATTGTAGAGGAGATATTGTTGACCATGTTTTTTTTTCCAGATATCCTTCACCGACATTCTAAATGACTCTTCTTCCATCCATGTATGGTTGAATTTGAAGGGATATTTAATTTGGTGAGGATCAAAATCCAATTCTAGGAAGATGGGCAAGTGATGTGAAAGCTTATCATGTGCAGTCCATAATCTAAGCCTCCCTACCTTTTCAACCAATTGTCAGCCATCAAGAATCTATCCAGTCATTTTGTGATAGGACATTATTATGTCGATAGGCATTTCTCTGTGAGGTTGGGGTGAGTAGGCATTGTTCACCACAACTAATCACAATCTTTCATTTTCGTCCTCCTTGATCGTATTAAAATATGACACGTGGATTATGGTCGATTTCTTATAGCTACGTCGTTGTCAGTCACCCAAGTACATTTGTCTAACTCCTTTTGGTCGCCTAAGGTGCCACAACTAAAATATATGTCATCTATGGGGATGAAGTCATTGCTCAGTGGATGAGGGGATGCCCACAAGAAGCTTATGGCACCCAAAAACAATGCTAGGGTCACCACTAGTGAGGGTCAAACCTGAGACCTATCCATTATCTCTATTCTCAAATCGTCCAATGCTTCAAAAAGTCAAAAATCAGAAAGCTTTGATTCTATTGAATGATCTTCTTCTTCTTCAAGAATGCATATGCATGTGTTTTTCCTGTTGTTCTTGAATGTCGAACCCACAAACAGAGCCTCTAGCTAATCTGCTAGATTCCACCCCAACTATCGTTGCCACAACCCACTGGGTTAAACTTCAGACAGTTCACACGAATATATCACAAGGGTTTCAGTAGGATTCACTCAAATATGTCAGGTTTTCCAACCTAATATAGCATGTCGTAAAGGGTTCTAGCAAGCTAATTTGACAAAAAATCAACTACAAATAAGGATATCGGTCCAAAATATGGCCAATCTACTACATTTGTCATTGTTAGAAATTTATTTTAACATTGACCTTAGAAAGATTCAAACTAGTTCTGTCTTCAAAATATCATGCAATGTTTTGACTTTCACAAACAAAGAAACATTGTGTGCAATTTCTTTTCTACCTCCCCTCTCGATTTCAATGAAGAACTCTTGTTTATTTAATTTTGTATGCTACAATAATAGACACAATCATTCTTTTCATGTCATTCTAATCTGACAATTGTTTTTCTTGTCTATGTCCTGTAATAGCTTGCCAGTGTTTCTCAAATCTAGAAAGTCCAGTGTTATTATATATTAGCTGCATCGTTCCTGAACTACTACTGGTCACTTGCAAGGAAACATTAAGCAAGATATATAACCACAATGAGTCCTCTGTCATATGCAATCTCCTCGTAGTATATTCTACTACCTCATTAAATCAAATAAAAACAAGAAAGAGTTTAATGAGCCTACATTTAGCATGTTTTGTATTGAATATATACCTATTGAAATGATGTGCATAGTTGTTTTTGCTTCAAACTTATTGAACTAAATATTTGTAATTATGTGGGGCGGGAATAAATATGAAAACCATATACGTATTAAGTTATTGAGCTGAGAGGTTATGGGGATAAAGATTGTATGTAAATGTCAACTCTATTTACATGTAAGAAGAATTTCATCCATTGTTTTGATTCTCCTAAGTTTGAAATTTTTCTATTGTTTTGATGTGGAGAAAATTTATTTATTTATTTATTATTTTATTTTATTTTATTTTATTTTCAAATCTGTATGTGCCATCATAGATGACCATATTGTCCATTGGCGGTCGAAATTGTCCTAAGGATAACTTCACCATACAAAATAATAAATAAAAAGAAACATCACCTTCAAGTAACACATCCAAATTGGGTTGTCTCTTCGGAGATATCTGATAAAATTAGAACAATACAGAGAATATTAGCATGGCCCCTGCGCAAGGATGACACACAAAAATCGAGTAATGATCCAAATTTTTTGAAAGCCCCAAGGGTTAGCTCAACCAGTCGAGTCCCTGTTGTTATGTGCCTCATCGATTGAGAGGTCACAGGGCCAATTCCTCGACACCCTTGGGGTTAGGCCCTGATAGTCTGGCGGTAGGATTTGATTCCCTTCAGGGTTGATCTCCCTAGATTTTCCTATGTGAAAAAAAAACATCCAAATTGGCACTTCATTTCGGGCATATATTTTATAATTCTATTTTGGAACTAAAAAATTGATGAAAGGGAAAGACTTATTAATCACCGTCGAAGTAATTGTTTCATCTTACTACTTTGTTGAACCATAAAGTTGAAAATGTTCACCTTACTATCGAATTTCCACCAACAACATTTATTAGTACTACACACAACATTCCAAGAGTTCTCAACTGGATAACATTCTTAAAGGCATCACTCATCTCATGAAGCAAATATACAATGCTCTGCCATATCTACGCAAGACTCTTATGCCCACGATTGGGTTTGAATTATATTGAATTGTTACATTTCTAGAAGCCAATATACCCAATGTCTCAATAGAGAAATTCAAGCTCTTCGGAGTTTTAAAATCACTAGAATTAGCAAGATCCTGCCATACTCTTCAGAGATAACGGGGGTCACATGTAGTTTATATCAGGATTTGTTTAGAGGCTTTGGGAATAATCATACATTCTACAAAAATGAAGGCAAGCATGTTTTCCCTGCGTCTATTGTTTGTCCAACATATATGTAATTAACATCAATCACCCATGTCAAATTTTCTTTGTTTATTTTCCTACCATAGTGAATATTGAGAAATCCTACATCTCTAGCAGAAATTTGTTAGTAAAACGAGATATTGTCCTTTAAATACGTGAAAATAATGAACTTAAAAGATGATATTTCAAATCTAAATAAACTTAAAGAATCACCTCATTGAGCATTAATAGGATCCAATAATGTCAACAATATGTAGACGACTATCAAACTTGAACATTTGCCACAACGAATTTTCTCCATGTGTGAACAAAATTTTAGAAGTGCCATGGTATTGTAGTAGTAGATTTGTGTAACACCCTCCTCCCACATCTACCCAAGTAACTGACCAGTCAGGGTAAACATGTGACGAGAGGCCACTATGATATGATTTGACCTCCTAAGTCGCGTTAAGGAAGTGGAACTGACAGATTCACACCATACAAACATTAATCATTAGCTACGGGACCCTCATGAACCAATCAAATACTTTAGACAACTTACCTTAGGGTCCCACTGAACTTTTGGACAACTTAAGTCTCAGTCGCTCCCATGCTACAGGCATGAGGGCAACCAGAAACCCAAAGTTGCTCTCACAGGTTTGCCTGCCAGCGACCAGAGACCAAATTTGTCAGTGCTATGCCAGCGACTCCGCGATTTGGGCCACTTTTTTCAAGCCCAGAGCCTAGGTCACTGCCCAAAATTAAACCATCTCTTTATATCAGTAAAATAAAACGACAGTACTAAAGCAAATACTTGTTCAAGACCTTGACTGGACCTGTACGAGCCATGACAGACATTTCGTCAAACATATTGCAAATGTGTAATCTACATATGTAATTAACAGTTCTAAGCATAGAGGTCTCATACTTAGCTGAGAATCTCTAAGAACCATTGATGCCTCAACACATCAACTGCGATTCCATCCATTAGGTCATAAATACATTGATCATTCAATTACAAGTAAAAACATGATGAGAGTCACACATGGTTGCTATCATAAAACATATACATAACCAACATAATAAGGACATAACTATCAAAGAAACCACAACCATATACACCATGTAAAATCCACCATAATACTCATCGAGATACCAGGAGAAATAACTTTTCATTAATGACGCAAAATCCAAACCCGAGATGGGACTTCCACGTTCCACACAATTGTAGAATGGCTGAGCCAAATCTCTCTTTATCCATTCACCCCCATGCCATATTCCAAGCATGAATGTGGGATCTCATAGAACACATAAACAAAAAACCATCCACGGCTTCTAGAGGCCATCCACCTCAACCCATCAAAGAATGATTCCACCTCACGGTCGGACATCACAAAACCATCATTGGATCGGTCTCTAACCCAGCCATCTAGGGCTCTAGAGCGTTTGTTCCAACCAAGGCTCCAGGACTAGTAACTCAACCCACAACTGTCGTTGGGCTCCAAAGCGTTTGTCCAACCAAGGCTGCGGGACTAGTAACTTAACCCAAGTTGTTACAGGGCTCTAAAGCGTTTGTCCAACAAAGGATCCAGGAACTAGTAACTCAACCCAAGCTAAGGAAACATGAGAACCAACCAAAAACAAACAATGAAAGTAAACCCACAATCACCATGGCTATCTAGGAAATGGAAAGGCTAGGCAATCCACTGCGAATCCAGGCAATCATCCATGCCAATGACATATCACAACCAAGAAACCACATGCATGTGCCATGCATGCCAAAACTAGTGAAGGAAACATACATGCAACTTGGTACCTGCAAGAAAATCTGATGTAGCTATTGATCCCGATGCCTTCTTGCGGTTTCCTGCTCTTCCTCTACCTTCTTTCTCCAAGAATCCAAGTATGCCACACCCACCAAGGGTGCTCCAAGAAAACTCTAATTCTACAAGAGTATGAGAGAGAGAGAGAGAGCTCCAAAACTAAACTAACAAAAGGTTGCCAACTGATCCTCATAAGCCTTTTTATGAACGAGGCCTCTATTTTCTTCATTTTCCATTATTTTCCTTCATTTTCCTCCTCACATGCAACTTGTGACCTTTCACCTTACTTTTCTCCTAATTTCCATTATTTTCATAAATAATTGTGCAAAAAATGCCATTTTTCCTTTCCAAATCCTTAGCCACTGCCTTTGCCAATTTCCTTAGCCATAAACAATCACAAGTGATCCCCATCACTAGGATTTTGCCCAACATTAAGCTTGGAATAAGTGTCCCATTATATGTGGTTATTATTTTACCTTTATTTACTTTTAATACATGGAATTTTCACCAGGGCTATTATCGATTGTAGTAGTAGATTGCATACAAGAAGAATGGTTGCTACTAAATCTTACAAAAGTAGGAAGTGTTAAATTTACATATAAAGTCTGGTAAGTTTGAAGTGCTTCGAAATGTAAGCAGAGGTCGACTTATTTTCAAAGAGAAAAACCCATCGTGAACGATGCCCTAAATGTCTCCCCATTGAAAGCCTTCTAAACATTTTGTCATTTTTTTTCTTGTTGAGCCCTACAATCCAACACCGAAGCATTTCGAATGAACCTAAGCAGAGTTTTCTTTTTTATTAAATTAAAAATTAAGTACAAAAATAAAATTTTTATATTATATTAGTAAAACATTCCCATATGAAAACGAATATTTATATTACGTTAGTAAAATAAATGTTTTGAACATATTCATATTATATTAATCCTTTTGATATGTAAATAATTTATTTACTTACTTGGATATTATTTCATTCGGGATTAGTTTGGTTAAGAGCTCATTTTCTTTTTTAGAAGTAAGGAAAGATTAATCGTCCAATACGGAAAGGCAATACAAAAAGGCAGTTGACAAGAGTGAAAGGTTACCCATTATAGAACACCAACAAATAATTCCAAATGGTGTGGTTTTCTCCTTTTATAAGAAATGATACATCCAACGGATTAACCATTTTCTTATTAGAAATAATAATAATAATAACTTTTAAGTAAAATCAATAATGTTTCCAATTTCATTTTTACAATATTCTTTTTTTGTACATTAAAAAAATCATCCAAATTATTATTATTATTATTATTTTTTTTTTTTTTTTTTTAATGTAATTTTAGAATAACAAAATTGTACCTATTGTGAGTTGACTTCTTATGCTTGATGCTTTTTTAATCGTCAAAAGTCTCTCCTCATATGCATAATTGTTAATTATTACTAAAATTAGCCTAGATCCATCTTAACTCCGAATCTACAAGCCTCTCCTCATTCACACAACTATTAGTTATTACAAGTTTCTAGGGGGATCAAATCCCTTTTCACTCTAAATGAGGTTTGCAACTCAAGAGATTTGATCCCTCTGGGTGCTTGGTAGATCTAGGGTTAAGGTGGATCTAAGTTGGTAACATACATTTATTTACTATTTATGAATTTTTAAATAAAATATGTATAACAAAAATTTACCAATTTTAAATAAAACATGTATCATAAAAATTAGTTAATACCTATATTATAATGAAGAGGTTGAGTATTTAAAATAATTGCGTAAACTGAATATATGTTTATTGTAAAAAATTATATTACTAATTTTATTGAAGAGTGAAATGTATTTTATGATTTAGTATTAAGAGATAGTAGAATTAGTTCTATTTTGCATGGATAGGGTGACTCATACAAACTTGGTATTTGTGCCTTTGACAAGCACTTGGTAATGACATTAGATGGCAAATAAATAGTAGCAACGATTGTTGAAGGTTACAATTACTATCATTCAAAGAATATATTATGTTCTTTGGTTGGAAGCATTATAGCTCAACTATGCAACTCTATTAAAATGATACCACTAAGTTATGCTCGAAGTGAGTGTTTTTGAGGGAAAATTTGTGGTGGATGGTGGATACCACTAAGTTATGATCATAGTGAGTGTTAAGGGAAAAATTGTGGTGGATGGCGGAGTACAAAGGATGGTGTGTGCTATCTTGACCTGTAACTTTTATAGTAGGAAGGAAATAATTCATTCATGTTGGATGATGATAAAAAGGTGGATGATCTCAACAATGGGAGAGATAGTTAGTATAAGGATGGTGCTCCAAAACCATTTGGTTTTGAAGCTTGGTAAGGTTTAAGGATGGTGCTACAAAACTAGTTGGTCGTGAAGCTTGGTAAGGTGAGGTGGGTGTTAGTTTCTATTTCTAGTGTTAGCATTTCTCATGTAGGGAGTGCTTATTGTAACCATGCACATTGTTTTTGGAGTGATTATAAGTTAATATAGGGTTCAATTCTAGATCTATGGATACAATGGCTCCTCCTTGGCAATGTGCATATGGATCCTTGTACCCATGATGCATATTTAGAGGGTGAGGACGTGAAGGAGTTGTTTTAGTAGTTGTAGAACTAGAGTCATGTAGACAATGGAGACAATATAATTTATTGTCATCTCTAGAATGGGTTACTGTATAGGATGATCAAGTTATGTGTTCCTAAAGGTGAGTGACTACAACTAACCAAAAAGGCCCAGACCTCCAAGGTTGTAGGGAATTTTGGTATAGAGAAAACACTGACCAACTTATAGAATTATGTATAGTGGTCTATAATGTGAGAATATGTAATTGGTTTCATAAGAGAATGTATGATTTGTTGTACCAACAAGCTTAGTAACATGAAATTGAGTCTATATCATCCCTTACTTGTACCCGCTCTTAGTTAGGAAAGTATTTCCATGGACTTTGTGGGAGATTTATCAACAACCAAGAATGGACATGAGTATCTATTCAGGTAGTTGATAGGTTTATAAGGCTGTGGATTTTCATGTCTTGTACAAAGACCATCACTGATAAGAAGTGACAAAATTGTTCTTTAGATAGTTTAGGTGCACTCTAGGATACTAAGGAGCTCCAACCTCCCTTGGGAAATATCTACCTAGTCAATTGTTTGTCTAGCTCTTTAAAGTTGTCTTTGAGTTGTATTGACTTGACTGGTAAAAGCAACGGTGTGAAAACTGATCCATTTTGTCCACAATTTTCCCTACCTAGCATGATAACATAATAAACAAAAAATTTCCTCAATACTTAAATAATTAAATAAGGGATTGTATAAATTTGGTGGTTATTTAACTATATACTTATGTAATTATCCATTAATCATCTTACTATGGGCATAACCAAATGTTGCAATGACAAATTTCAATCAACAAGTAAGCAACCACTGAAGTATAAGGTTTCTTTTCGTAATCGTATTCCCAACTACAATCATCTGAATTTCCCATTCAAAATCCTCCTTTTCTCCACATTAACTATGTCTCAGTGCATACATGATGATTAGTCGATTCCTTCCCATTGTTTTCATTTCAAGCCAAAATGTTCACTCAATTATTGACGTTGTTGGCCTTGTTAGCTTCACTTCTCCTATATCCATCATATGCCAACGTGACAGCTCAAAAACTTCCAAAACAATCTTGGCTTGTGTGACATGTTAGGTTGCAACATTGATGCCACCTTATGGGGCATGCAATGGCATGTTGAATGGGACAAATTTTCTAACCTACGCACCTCGAAAACCACTTTAGACCTTGCAATGAAAGGGGTGTGTGTTGTCAAGTTCAATTGAAGGACTATTGGAACTATCCCCACCACTTGCCTTCTTATACACCCAGATATTACTGAAACACATCAGCTCCAATAATGGTTTTAGGAAACAAGTTTCAATGTATCCCATCCTTCACTAAGTCAAAAATACACAAGCGTCTCTAGCATGCCCCTCAAAATGAAAACAATCTTTGAACTTGTTGCAATGTCTTTCTCCAAGAAAGCTTCGTGGATTATCATCCGCGCTACTCTACAATAATTTACATGGAATATTTTTACTTCCCTGCATGCCTCCTTAGCATTAATGGGATGCAATGCATGAAAAATGTTGTGCAAAAATCCAACAACATGTGCCATTGCATGAAATGCAATGGTGCCTTCCTTGAAATTGACTGCCACTATGTACTCCATCTTGAATTACATGACCACACTTGCCATCTGGAAAATGTTGTTGCTTTCGATGATGTTACAATTGAACTCTTATGCATAACAACAAATGACCTTTGCCTAGTTTCAAGCGAGCCAAAATATGTTAGAGACATCTCCACCAAGATCAAATGTCATCATTTCCTTTTCACCCTTTCTATTAAAACAAACATTTTCAATGGAAATGAATGCCTTTGCCCAACCCTTATGCACTCTCATTTATGTTCGGAATTTATTTCATGCCATTTTTAAAAACCCTAAAGAAATTGAACTCCTCTGCGATGTACCTTGTGCCTGCAAGTATTGCCATTGTTCTTGAACATTTATTGTAGTGTAACTTTCTTTTTAAATTTAAGCTCCTGCTACATTCTTTAAAAGATACACAGAGACTCAAATTTTGATTATATTTTATTGTCCATAAATTTTGGTTGATTTTTAGCTTTCACATTTCCCCAACTCCTCTTATCGGCATTGCTTTGCTCATATCGATGCAATGGCTAGTAATTATGGTTCAAAATATTAGAGAATGAGAACCACATAAGAATTTCTGCATCCTATTTTTCCCCTCAAGTCTCAAAAGATTACAAAAATAAGGGGCTAGACAGTAAGGATCTGTATGTAGCTTTAAAGCAAGATATTGCCACATACTCTTAATAGGGAGAAGTTCTTTTAGTTGGAGATTTCAATGCTATAACAACAAATCAACAAGCTAGTATTCTTTGTTGCAAAGAGGATCACAATCCTATTTGGATCACTGAAGAGGATAATCCCCAGTGGGTGAGATGTTTAGAAGATGAAAAAGTTAGCAATCATTTGGGAGAGAAGTTGCTTACATTGTGTGGTGCTTTCAACTTAATTATTTGCAATGATCTAGATAGATGGAAAAGGTATGGGAACTTCACATGCAACACATAAAATGGGGCAAGTTTCATTGACTATGTGATTTGTTCACAAATTTGATAAAAAGATAGACGAAGCTAAGATTGGAGAGAATATTTGGGACTTAAAATCAAACCATAACCTAATTTATATAAAGTTATCATGGTTAGAAGAAATGCAACATAGGAGGAAAATCCAATGCTCTTGACAATCACTACCAAGGGGAAAAATTCTTCTAACATGAGTAAATTGTACTATCTTCAAGACAATGCTAGAGAGACTAATTCAGGAGGAGAAAATTGGTTTCCAAAGCTTCAACAATCACGAGTTAAAAAATATAATTCAAAGTGCACTTGAGAAGTGCAAAAGAGAAAAAAATAGGAAATCAAAATCAAATTATTTTCTTGTAAATGCTTTGGTTTGATTAGGAATGCAAAATGGCAAGGAGAACCTTGAAAAAGGCACGCGAGGAGAAGATGAATGTAAATTTATATAAGAAAATACTAAAAAGGTAAAAAGATGAGTTCATGCAAACAAGGCGAGAAGAGTTAATATATCTAGGAAAGAACAACCCAAAGCTTTTATGGCAGGAACTTCAACCAAGGCAGAAGCAAATTGAAAATAATATTACAACCAATCAATGGTTTGAATATGCAAGACAACACTATGAGAAAGAATCAGAGGCTGAGTCTCCCCCCATGATCAACACAACTACAAAGCACTTCACGTTACAGGAGGTGGACATTGGAATTAAGAAGTTGAAAACAAGAAATACAAAGGAATTGGTTGAACTTCAAGCAGAGTATCTAAAATGGGGAATGAACACTCTTGCACCACACATCATGGAAATATTCAACAACATATTACACAAAGGATTCCCAATAGACTAGACAACTAGCCTAGAAATACCCCTTTTTAAAAGTGGAGACATTAATAATCCTTCCAATTATAGAACCGTTATGATCAATCATTTGTTTGGAAAGCTTTTCAGTAGCATGGTAGAAAATAGAATCAATAGGTGGTTAGAAGTAAAATAAAAGAGGGCAAAAGGACAAGCGGGTTTTAGGCTAAACCATTCTACATTGGATCATGGTATGACGCTGAGACACATTATTAAAAAGGTTTGGGCGGACAAAGAAGAAGTATTTTCTTGCTTTGTTGACTTCAAGAAGGCATTTGACACAACCCCTAGAGATAAGTTGTGGCGTAGAAGCAAGATAAGATCTTAGTTCTATTGGAAAAGGGGGGATGGTGCGTTGCAACTCTTTCTGCTCTTACCATAGCCGTAATACTGATTACAGTTAGCCACAGTCACCGTAACCTTTGAGGCTACCTCTGCAACCTGTTGTCCTATCCTGCACCTACTTCCAACTGTTGATGGTAACAACCTATCGTTCCTAGGTTCAACATGGAGGGAAATTGGGAATGGAGTTGGATGTCGTGGACTATCCATCGAACCCTTACTCGGAGCAGGCTATTTTCTGTAACCCTAACCCTAGATCGACTCTCGTTTCCTCTGCGTCGTCCAGCTCGAATCCGATGTTGGTTGTCTCCTTCCCCGGGCTTATGGCCTCCACCCTTCACATTGGGACCCTCTCCATTGACTCACCTGCCCTGGACTGTCCATCGTTATCTCCTGGAACCCTAAACCTTCTAGCCACCTGCTCGTCCCCTCTATTTGACCTTGCGCCCCCTACACATCACTGTTTCTCTAAAAATCCTCCATCTCATATGAGAATCGACTCTAATGTGGCTGCAAAGACATGGAAGACCCACGATACTCCCGGCCATTGCGAGGCAACGCAAGTCTCAACTCCTCCTTCTGGTTGTTTTGACATCCCGGTAATTTGAGCTAGGTCGGTGGATCCACACCCAGAAGCAAAAAGTCCCTTGGATCCATTGTAGGATCTCCATACCGCAATGTGAATAGGGAAGAGGAAAACAAGGTGCATCAAGGCATCTGACAAGGACTACACCATAAAATTCGGGGAAGGATTCACCATGGGTGAAGTGGCCGACAAAGCAGGGAAAGTCCTGGTGGGTAGGGTTCGTGGAAGAACCTACACGGCGGAGCGATTAAGGCCGTGGGTTAAAGAGATCTAGGGATAAATATTCATACACCTCTCGGATGTACATATACTCCCTCGTGGATGGTTTGCGCTGCATTTTGCCCTTGAAGAATACACGAACTTGGCACTCGCACAATATTGGCATATCGAAATGGCTCCGATGCTACTCAAAAGTTGGAACCCTCTCTTTGATCTAGAAAGAGAGCATATAGGAGCTGGACCTTTATGGGTATGGCTATTAGGTTTACCCCTACAGTACTAGTCAGAAGAAGTGTTCATGAGAATTGGGAATACCCTTGGCACCTTCCTAGATTATGACACATCCATAGTTCAGTCCAAAAATCGAACCCTAGCTCGCATTTTGGTGCATCTGGATACTCGAGAGGGTCTGGAGGAAAAAATTACTCTGGAATGGCGTAACTTCACTAAGGTTCAAATCCTTGATTATGAGGGGTGCCATTTAGATGCCTACGCTGCCACAAGTTCGAGCATCTGTATAAGGAATGCCCACTGGTCCAGAAACCCTCGGAAGCAGCTATGGATAAGGAGGAAGGCATTGGAAGGGCTACCCCAGACATCCCTAGGAAGGCACCATCAGCAACACTCACCCCATCTTGGGAGGCGACCCCATCTCAGCCAGTCCATCAATCTACGGGCAACTCCTCATGACCCCCATCTCCACCTCTAACTCGAGCCAGGGCAGCAGCTGAAGCGGCGCGTAGTTCAGGTACTTCTCTCCCCTCTTTCCCAGCTCTATCTTCTACTTATGCATTTTCTGCACATCATCAGCATCATGCATTTGTATAGGATTGATCAACCTCCCCCTCATCTATTCCCTACCCCCTTCTCTCCCACCACCTGGTTTACTCCACTACCTACCCTTCCCTAAATCCAAAGGCTACCTCCTCCCCAACACCATCCCCCTGGCTCCCCCTCACCCTTATAACCTGCAATCCCTCCCTCCCTCTGCGGGTTCTCATTCAATTCACTCTAGTCTTTACCTGTCCCTCCCCTCGATGACTGTTAAACCCCTTCATGGGTGAAAATCTTACCTCTCGCATGTTATACTTCGGGTTGGTACTGAGGTGGTTTCGAGAAGCCAATCTTCATTAAATCAGGTTCTTAGAGTGAAGAATACCCATGGCATGGTTCCCCCATGAAATGCCTATCATTCAATTGTAGGGGTATGGCTAGCTTGCCTAAAAAGCTAGCCCTCCGCAGGCTATTTGACTCAGAGCCTATAGACATTGTCCTCCTTCAAGAAACCCTCGGTGAAGCTCAACACATCATCCAAATTCTGAGGAATCTAAGCTCAATATGGGAATTCCTTGCACTAGATATTGTTGGGCGTTCTGGTGGATTAACTATGGGATACAATCCCTGAACCATAAATCTTAATTCGGCCTGGGGAGGAAAGGGGTTCATTGGTATCGACATTTTTTCTGCTAAGATGGGAATGGATCTATGTGTCATGAATGTTTATGGGCCTTGTCAGGGATGAGAGGTTTTCTAGAATCAGCTCCTAAACCTCTCTGTTACCTCATCTAAAAATCTCATCATGGGCGGGGATCTAAATTTTTCTATTGGATTTAGTGAGTCCTAGGGATATTTGGCACAGATTGACCCACTCTTTCATACCATGGAAAACCTTCATGATCAAGCTCACCTCTCAAATATTCCCATGAACATACCCCTGCCAACATAGAGGAATAGAAGAGTTGGTGAGGCAGCTCTAGCTAGAAGATTAGACCATTTCATCCTCAAAATCCCAATGATACAGAGATTATCTCATTATAGGCAGTGGGTCGGAACCGGAGGCATCTCTGACCACTCTCCCATCTACCTAGAAATATTTGGTCCTCCTATTAAGCCCAAAACCACGTTCAAATTCAATTCATCTTGGCTTCTGGACCCCTCCTACACAAATCTGGTTTCAGACTTCTAGCTGCAAAACACTCCCACTCGAGGATTCACTCAAGTTGATGGATTCTATCACAAACTTCTGCAACTCAAGAAACTCACTATCAAGTGGGCAAAGGAAAAAACCCAACGGGATGACCATACCCTCGCCTCCGTTGAATTTGTTAGCATTATGATATAGATATGATACAGGTGTTGTCCTTGATGGAAACTCACTCAGATGACAGATCATAGTACAACTAGTAAATAACAAAGAATTAATGATCAAAGAGGTATATGCAGGTGTGCTATGACAAGAAGCGTATACACGCAGGTGCACCATATACCAAGTCGCATATACGTACAAACGCATTTTTACAGAAGGAAAGGCATGTACATGTTGGGAATCTAAGTTTTGGTCCGTGGTATTTGGTCCATGATATTTGGGTATTGGTCCATGGTATTTAGTCTGAAGTGTTGACCCCAGGTATTGGGTCCAAGGTATTTGTTCTACATGGTTTTGGACCACGGTATTGAGTAAGGCCTAAGACTATATAAGGAGAAAATCATTAGGCCAAGAGGGGTAAGTGTGCAAGTGATGAATATCTGATGAAGTGTGAGATCTAGTATGCTGGTTATGGATTCGTGATGCTTTGCTCGATCCGAACCAAGGAGGCACCTATGCGGTTGATAAAGGTTGATGGACCGGGATCATGAAGACTAAAATGCATTATCATTATATGGTATGATCATGAATAGATCTGAATATTGACGCATGTCTTATCCTTTATATCTTATGTTCTGGGTATATCTGAAGTTGGAAATTGCGGCGAAGGTATAAGTAATTATTTTCAAATCTGTGCGCGAGTTCTCTATGGTGAAAGGGTGTATACACACCAGTTTGACACAATCAAGTAGCGTATACATTATGAGATTTGATATTTCAGGTTGTTGTTGGTTCTAGTAGTTGTTGCAGAGTTCTAGGCTCTGGTTTGTGTTCTGGTGACTGTGTTTTGATGATAGGGTTTCAGTGATTCAGTTTTTGGGTGATTCAGAGTTAATGATTGTATTGCAGTGGCAATTATTTTATATTTATGGATACAGCATAAAAATTTATGAAACGTGGTCCTTGGAAGAAAAGAGAAGGTTGTAGCCTTCTGTAGGTCAGCACCTACATACTAGTGCATCAGCTAGTACAAGAGCTAAGGAGGTTGTAGCTCCCTTCCAAGAGAAGTTGGAGAATGAGAGAAGGTTCTAGCCTTCTGCAGGGAGAAGCCTGTGTACCGTATAACATTGCACCAGTACATAAATATTGTAAAGTTTCTTATTAAAGGAAGATAGAGACGAATTGCAGCAGGTGGTTTTCACCCACATTGGGTTTCCACCTTATATCATGGTGTTCATGTGTGCTTCTTATGTGTGATGATCTATTCTATTTTACTGCACCTATTTATTATTCATATGGCTAATAATGTTCTGATGCACTCATTGAAGATCAACTAACTGAATTATAAGTTTATTGGATATAAGCTAGTTGCATTAAACACAGCTGCATATGCACGTGGGTATCATTAACTGAAGTAGCGTATATGAATCTGATAAAGGAAATGAAAATATTATTGATTTGCTAATACTGATTCACCCCGCAACCCCCCCCCCGCCCCCTCAGTATTATTTCCATCAGAATTATCCTTGATTCATCTTATGGATGACCAAAACAGGGGTTTCTTAAGCACAAAAGTCAAGTCAAAATTGATTGAGCTAGAAATCAAAGGGCCATAATTCTGAAGGAAAGAGAGGAAACCTGGAGAGTCAAGAGTAGAGTGATCTGGCTCAAAGCAAGGGATGAGAACACAAGGTAATTTTATAACTTTGCCAAGGGAGAAAAGCCTCCAACACCATTTGGAAAATGCCCTCACCGGATGGAGGTATTGCAAAAACTTTCAATCAATTATCTCAGTTGGGTATCTCACATTTCAAACATCTCTATAAGGAGCCACTAGCTTCAAACCTTGCTAATATCATTCAAGTAGCAAGGCACTTCCCAATCTTTGTAGATCCAGATGCAGCAGCTGAGTGTAGAAATTTCACCTATAGAACAAACCGATATATGCAATGTCCTAAAGCATAATACTTGTTCTACTTCTACAAAACATTAAGCAGAAGCATAATCGAATTCATGAGCAACATCGAGTAGAAACATGCATAATTGATTAAGAGAAATATTCGCACATAACGCAAAATATATCCAGGGGAAAGCACAGCATAAAACCCCAACGATGTACTATCAATCAAGTGTAGATCCTCAACAACATACAAAAAGAATCAGCTCAATAGCTATCCTGCTCTCTTTAATCAGAAGATCCTAATGATCTTCAATCAGAAGATCCTAATGATCTTCAATCAGAAGATCCTAATGATCTTCAATCAAAAGATGAAAATCATGGACTACCTAGGCCTCATTATATAGGCTGAAAATTGACCTAATCCCACCTGCTGTCACCTCGGGTCCACCTACGTAGTCATAGAAGAAAATAGATTTCTTCTTCATGCAAGGAATACTTATTAGAAATATCCTAGCATCTAATAGTACATTGTCCCTCATCTAATCTCAACTGGGTCTTTGTCTGAACTGCCATGCATCAGTTATCCATGAGAAAATACTCAGTTATCAGTTGTCACATGCATGCAAGCATTAACAAACTGAATATAGAAAATTTAACAACTTGTTAAATAATCTAACTGGACTTGACTAGTTAGAACTAAGTCAACTGATTCTCTCATTATAGAACTCATATTTATTCCCTCAATTAGTGGAGGAAATTAAGGATAAATTCCTCAATCAGTGGGACAACTCATGTGCATGCTCACAAAGACTTCAAATTTGAATTTCCTTAACTAATTAACTCAACTGAATTAATTAATTAATATTTACAATTGTTGTTAAGACCAAAATTAATTTTACTTCTTATAGATAGACTAGGGACTGTTATAAGTAGGAAGGGACCCAGAAATGCTATTTTTAGAACTTTCTAGTTTTAGCAGTTTCACCTCTCACCCAATGTGGCCGATGACCTCACTGGCCAAACTGCTATTTTTAGACATGTTATTTTTAGCACGTCTATTTTTAGCACATTCTAAATTTAACATTTCTTGTTGCACATTTTTCAACACTCCTTCTCAACAAGAAAGGCTTTCTCTCGAACCTGATCCTGTAACTCTGGAATGTTCTACATGTAACACATCTACCCGATCCACTTGCTCCGACAACACTTGGAATAAAAACACTCCCAACTGACCACTCAGTTGGGTTAGGAACATACTCTGATGCTAAAGCTCTACTTGCTGCTGACAAGTGCTCCCTCTCTGACATCTGCGCTACTGCAACATCTTCATGCATCTCACACCATTGCACACCTCTATGTGCCACCTAGCACTGTGCAAAACACTTGTGCCTCTCGCATCGCTGCAACTTGCTAGCTATGCGTTGTCCTAGGATTCCCTGCACTGTCACTCTCTCTACCACTCCATCCTCATCTGTCTCTACCCAATCAGTCAATTCCTGCTACTCCACATCGGGGCTCCCATAGCAAGGTCTCATCCAAGAGGTTAGGTACCTCAAGGATTCTGCCGCTCCTCCTTGGGATGATCACTCTATATCGCCCCACCTCCTACATGGAGGTATGGCTGCATGTGATCCCTCAGTCCACTTGGCTCAAAGTTTCCCCCTACTGGAGGTCTCTGCATGAGTAGATGTCTCTACTCGATCTCCACTCAACTTCCCATGTTGTGGCTGCTCCACAACCTCCTGAAGTTGTTGCACCAATCGAGGCTCCTCCACAATCATCTGAGACTTCTTCTGGCTCTGCATGTTGAGAGGTAATATACCCTCCCTCTCAACCACCAAGTCTCCATCAGTTGCCTTGCTGCTCAAGG
>APFE031639821.1:147559-182273 GCA_000404065.3 Pinus taeda | reverse complement strand
ATGCTATTTTTAGAACTTTCTATTTTTAGCAGTTTCACCTCTCACCCAATGTGGCCAATGACCTCACTGGCCAAACTTTTATTTTTAGCAGGTCTATTTTTAGCACATTCTAAATTTAACATTTCTTGTTGCACATTTTTCAACACTGGGCTAACTACTCCCGTTACCAGAGATGAACTTGAGGGGACATTAAAATGGTTCAAAAAATATAAAATCCTTGGCCCAGATGGATGGTCCATTGAATTCTACTTAGCCTTTTTTGACCTCATTGGGAATGATCTCCTCAATGTAGTTGAAGAGTGTAGGATCTCTGAAAAGATGTATGAGGCTATCAATGCTACCTTCATTGCTCTTATACCAAAATCTGACTCTCCTACATCCTTCAATGACTTCCGACCAATCTCCCTTTGCAAAACCTTATACAAAATCTTCGCAAAGATCATTGCAAACCAACTCCCATCACATTTCTCTAGAGTAATTCACCTTTCTCCACAATAGACAGATCCATGAGGCCATAAGCACTACCCAAGAAGCCATTCACTCTATCAAAACAATAAATCTGATAAGCATTATACTCAATATTGATCTCGCTAAGGCTTTTGATCGTGTCAGTTGGCTCTTCATTAAGATGATCCTGATCCATTTAGGATTCCCACTTGCTTTCACAGATTGGATTATATGCTGCATAAACTCGGCATCCTTCAATGTACTAATAAATGGTTTTGCATCCCACTTCTTCCATGCCGAATGTGGACTCTGGCAAGGATGCCCTCTATCTCCCCTTCTGTTCCTTATAGTGATGGAGTATCTCAGTAGGCTCATTGGCACTACAAAAAGGGAAGGCAGACTCAAAGGACTGAAAATGAGTGAACTCTGCCATCTTACACATCTCCTATTCGTTGATGATGTTATGATCTTCCTGGATGGCAGCATCAGGGATTCAACCTCTTTCCATGACATAGTTATACTCTTTGAAAAAGCCATTGGTATGGTTGCAAATCAGACCAAATCTATTATTACTCTATCTCACACCTCCGCTCAGGAGGATAGAGCAACTCTCCATTTCTTCCATTATCAACTACATAATCTCTCGGATGGCTTGAAATACTTGGGTTTCAGGATCAAACCCCACAACTACCGGATTGTTGACTGGATCTGGTTAGTGATTAAAATTGAGAAGGGACTAAAAATTTGGAATTACAGATTCTTATCAAGAGCAGGATGCCTTGTCCTTATAAAATCAATACTGGAAGCCACACCTGTAGATTGGATGTCTCTCGCCTGGATTCCTCGGGGAATACTCGATTGCATCCAATAGATATGTTGCGGATATCTATGGAATGGATAAAAGGAAGGAAAAACTTTTGCTTGGGTGAGTTGGAAGAAAATTACGATGCCAAAAAAATTTGGGAGGGGGGCGGGTGGGGGTTAAAAGACCTGCCTATTTTTGCTCAAGCTCTTGCAGCCAAGATGAGTTGGTCCCTCCTCGCTTCACAGAATCTATGGACGACTGTGTCATACCACAAATACATTTGGCCACAACAAATATTGGACTGGGTTCGTCTACCAGACTGGCCTCATTTGGGCATCTTTATAATATGGAAAGCAATCCTACAAACGATGCCTTCCATCAAACCGACTTGGCATTACGCATAAACAATGGTAACTCTATACGCATTGGTATTGACCCATGGATGTGGTGGGGGGGGAACAGGTATCAGTTGTCACCTGAACTGATTCAATATCTTCATCTTAGAAATACCTCAGTTATTGCACATATTGTTGATTGTGAGCGTAGCACTATCTTCAGATAGAATTGGAGGTCAACCCCTGAAATGGGTATTCCTATTCAATGGAAATAGTCTTGGGAATCTTATCTATCAGCATTGTTTGAAGCTCATGTGAATATAAATAATGACCCAGATGAACTAGTATGGATACTAGTTGAGCATGGGAAATACACCCCAAAGCTAGGCTACACCCACCTCCTCTCGGATCACAAACCTGCACATACAAAAGAATGGTGGCAGCAGATCTAGAAAATGAAAACTCCTCCACGAGCGCGCCTTTTCATGTAGAGTGTCTTAAGCAACAAAACCCCCACAGGCGAAGCCCTTTTGCACAGATCTATTCATGGCCCGATTTGGTGCGTTATATGCAAGCAAGACTCTAAAACCAACAAGCACCTGTTTCTGCTCTGTTCGATCGTCGCCTAATTTTGGCAATCTACAACACAACATCTCTCTATACAGAATGCATGGCAAGGCCCCACTATTCAACAAGCATATAACAATTGGATCGCAGCACACCAAGGCTCTTAGAAACAATGTTTTCCTCTTATCCTCTGTTGGACTATATGGCTTACCCGGAATCATATAATTTTCAAGGACGTAACTGTTTGATGGCCTCTTATCATTGCCAAGGCTATGGCAGCCTATCATGACATTCCTGAAGAGGCAAATTTCCACATTTGCAGAACCTCAGTCCTCGGTCGAAATAACAAAACTAGGCCTTGGGCTTTCTTCGATAGAGCAGCCAAACCTCATGGATGCGGAGGGGGTTTCATACTATACATCTCTGATCATCAGTTCTATAAGGTCCAATTAGGAATAGGGGAGGGAACAAATAATTTTGTCGAGCTTACCACCCTCAGACATCTGCTCCACTTTGCGCTAGCTCATGATTGATGTACCATTCAGATCTATGGGGATTGAAAAATTATTATCAACTAGTTCAACAATAAAAATCATTGTCATGCTATTTCACTTCAAAATATTTTGGATGAAGTCAACAATTTCAAAGTAGTGTTTAACATAGCCTCTTGTCATCATATATACAGGAAATATAATGAAGATGCTAACAGGATTTCCAAGGAGGGCACGCTACTACCCCGAGGCTTGTGGATAATCTTTGAATAGATGGGAGTAGAATTCTATCAATACCACCACATGCCATATATAGACCAGGATTACCATAGGGTGGAAAGGCCCTAAATATATACTTTTTCGCTGCTTTATCTTAGTTCTATCCAAAAATATGTATGTATTTTTTTGATGATATATAGACAAACAGACTGAATATGTATAGGGATCTCTAAACAATCCTACAAGAAATGGCTTGGCCATTTATATTTTTTGACACAGTTGGTTTTGAAATGGCCATGGGCCAATAGTACTTGCATATGCCTTGGGCATCTACTACATGTAATTTTTCCACATAATGAAAGTTACGATTTTTCCATTGGAAAAAAAGTTGTGGCATAAAATGGAAGAACTTGAAATTCCTTTGCATTATAGAGCTGATGTCCATAGAATTTATGAAGAGGTGAGAGTCAAAATTAGAACCTTAGCAGGTATTTCATAAAGCTTTAGAAGTGACATTGGAGTCAAGCAAGGTTGCCCTCTATCCCCTACTCTTTTTCGTTTATATATTGATAAACTGGAAGAGTAGCTTCTGCAAGGTGGAGATGGTCTTTGGTTGGGGGAGTTTGTGATAAATCTTCTTTTGTATGTTGATGATCTTGTATTGATTTCTAAATCGACCTATGGATTGCAAATGCACCTATATGCCCTTGAGAATTTTTGTAGAGCAATAAAGGTGCAAGTCAACACTTTCAAGACCAAAATAATGATTTTCTCTAATAAAAGGAGCAGAGCCAACATACGTTCTTCTTTGAAGGCAACATTCTTGAAGAAATATATGAGTACAAGTACCTCAAGATTGATTTCAACGACAAACTTAATTGGGAGGATTGTAGAAAGAAGATAATTTTATGAAAGCATTATATGCTCTTCAAAATAGATGAAAGAGGTAAATTTATGGGATTGGAAAACAATTAAAATGCTTTTTGGACTCCTAGTTTGTCGAGTGATGTTATATGGGTGTGAATTGTGGGCTAGCAACACCCTTGTCTCAAAATGGAAACAAATTGAGAAAATCCAAAAATGCTTGATCACGGGCAAGTTCAAAATAAAAAGTTTGGTACCTTAGGAGATAATGTTGAGTGAAACATGAACAACTCCTATTGAAGCATTTGCTATGGTACGGCTCATAAGATATCTAAAAAGAATTGAGCAAATGGGAGTAAGTAGATGGCATAATGTTATCTTCAATGAAGGCATGAGCGAAAGAAAGAAAACATGGATGAGACAAAACTACACATGGATGCAAAAATGGAATATCTACCTCAATGCATGTCCCACAAATAGCAAGGAGCTAAAGAATTTTGTTATGGAGAAGTTTCGTAAATGGGTATGGGAAAAAGAGTTAGGTAGAAAGAAGAAGTACTACATTGAGAAATTCAACCCTATGTGTGATCTCCAACAAAAAGAGCACATTGGAGTTAGCATTTCGTGGAGGGAAAAGGTTCTTATTGCTCAATTAAGAACCAAATCACATAAACTTTAGTGTGAAACAAGACAGTGGAAAAGGTCTAAAGAATTTTGGGAAGAACGAGTGTGTACATTTTGCACGTCTGGGGCAGTGGAATTGGAAAAACATTTAATTTTGGAATGTGATGCATTCAAAGACATTAGAGAAAGTTATGAGAATATGTTAGCATCAGTTTCTTGGCATTGTCCTTTCAACGAGGGGATTGTTGGAAGGTTGGGCCAACTCATCATCAATTTGAATAAGAAAAGGATTGAATTGCAAAAGGTGAAAAGCAAGCAGGGAACTGATTGTCCCATAAACTATTTTTAGTCTCATGAACGTTAAAATATCAGATCTTGTGAACGAATATATACATAATAGATCTTCCCTTTCCCATTCCTTGTGGACGCCATCAAAAGGAAATTATAGCACGTTGTCCACTAGTGTGGTCGGGTGTTTCAAAGCATGTTGTCCACTGCGTGCCTCATGGTTATCGTGAAATTCTAGAAGCATGATGTGACATAAATACTGGAAATGAAAAGTTTTTTCAGGATTGAACACTTTCCACATACGCAAAGGCTCCACTCCACCATTTACTTAAAATCCCATGAAACCTAGACAAACAAATATCAAAGAATTTGGGGGTGTCGCGGGAAAATATGGTTGAATTGAGCAGATATAAATTAAGCAAGAGGGTCAATGCCCAGAACAAACAAGGGACAATGAGACAAGAAATTTGAGAACATGTGGAAACAAATGATATAGGACAAGTGAAAAATGCCTCATTCGCCAAAGTTGGGATGTGGGTTTGGGTCAATGCCAAATATTATTGGGGCATTTTAAAATGAAGACTACCCATCTAAAATGGGAGAAAACAAGGAAAAAACAGTCTTAAAGGGAAAGTAATTCGGCCCTTCGCAATAAGCATTCAAACAAGTCCCCTCTGCAAGCATGTGGCAACAACAAGTCCAAAGGAAAAGTCATTAATGCTTATGCCTTCTATAGTCCCACATCCACACCTCTTACCTAGTCATCTGGTCTTTATGTGAAAGAATTGTTAAATGCAAAACAAAGGTTGGAAGTTTTAGAAGCTAAAGAGTAGGAAAAAGATTATAAATTTCATATAATAACAACTGAAAACATGGCTTTAGTAGAAAACAATAAAGTTTTGAAATAACAAGTGGCATTGTTACAAGAAGCTCTCCTGATAGGGAAGACAGAATGGGAATGCATGAAGGCAGATGTGCAAAAAATAAATAAATCTGTAGTGGAAAGTACAGAGGTGGTGAATGCGAAACCATCCCAGGATAAAGGGAAAGTGGTTGCCCAAATAGACAACCATGAAGAGAAAGCAAGAGAAGAAAGAAAAGGAAATTCAACAAAAGTTTCCAAAACTTGGGATCAAGTTATTAACAATTCTGCTAATAGGGAAGGAGAAACGAACATTCGGGTTGACAACATGCAAGATAGAGAAAGCAAAGAAAGATAAAATAGAGCAGCAAACATAATTATTAAAGGGGGTGAAAGACTATGGGAAAAATGAATGTGCTCTTGACCTTGCAAGGGACTTCTTGAAAGACAAGTTTCTATGGCAAAGACAAATATGCCAAGCATGGAGGGTAGGTAAGTTTAACGGTGAGAGAGCTAGACCCATAAAATTCATCATGCATAGCTTGCATGATAAAAATATCATTCTAAGCAAGAAGCATCTCTTAAGGGGTTCTCACTTTTTCCTAAAAGAAGATTTAACTGTAAGGCAACAAGAGGGTACGAGGGAGGAAATATCAAAGGTTAGGGCAGCAAGAGATGAAGGCAAGAGAGCACGGATTTATAAAGGTAAAGCTGTGATAACGCGATTTGGAACTCCTTCCAAAACATAGCAACAAGATGGTAATAAAGAAGAGGCAACAAACTCTTCAACAAGAAATCATGAAGCTAGGTCAGTATGGGAAAGCAGGAACAAAGACTCAAGTATGAGTCTTGCATATCAAAATAAATAACAATCAAGTCATAACCAGGTTTCCTTAAGATTAGTTTGTTGGAACTGCAAAGGTTACCCATGGAGACGAGGACTTGGGTTAGGGCTTATTGCGGAAGATAGAGACATAATTTTCCTCATAGAAACACATGAGCATGAAGGGTGCAAGGCACCTTTTTTGAAGGATAATGGAAGATGAGAATGTGGAACAAGGCAACAGAGAATTGAAAAGGACAATGGGGGTATCATGGTATTAACGAGGGAAAAATAAAGTCGTCTCATTCAGTTAGAAAAAGAAGACTCAAATAAACAATTTATTTGGTTTAAAATATCGGAAAATATAAATCACATCAAAATTGCAACATGCTATTTTGCGCCACAAGTTTAAAAAATTTACAAAAGTAGAAGGCTTGACCAAAAAGATCTCTTTGCAACCTTAAAAGCAGATATTGCAACATATTCTTAGATAGGTGAAATCCTTATAGTGGGCGATTTCAATGCTAAGATTGCAAGTGATCAACCTAGCATTCTTTGTAGTAAAGAAAACTGCGACCCTATTTGGCTTACAGAAGAGAGTAATCATCAGTGGGAAGGAATTTTAGAGGACAAGGGCTACAATCTCTTTGGTGAACAATTGCTTACGCTATGTGGGGCCTTCGATTTAGTCATTTGTAATGACATGACTAGATGCTCAAAGTCCAGTAATGTCACTTGCAATACTTACAATGAAGCAAGCATAGTAGATTGTGTAATTTTCTCGCATGGTTTAACGTGAGAGAATGAAGAAAGTTTTGTTTGGAGATCAACTTTGGGACTTAAAATTAGATCACAAGCCAATTTATTTAAGTTTCTCTTGGACTGGAAAGAAGCAATTAGAGTAAAAAACTCAGCGTGTTCAAGAAAATCTCCCAAAGGGAAGAATTATTTTGACTCCAAAAAATTGTAATACCTTCAAAATGATGCTTGAGAGATTCTTTGAAAATGAGAAAATCCCAATTCATGGTCTTCATAGTCACAAATTAACACATTTAATTCAAAGTGCACTTGCAAAGTGCAAAAGAGCAAAAATTAAGAAGTCTGAAACAAATTACTTTCCGGTTAATGCTTGGTTTTACGAAGAATGCAAAAAGGCAAGGAGAATGCAAAAAGAGTCAAACAAGGATAACATAAAGCTCAAATCTTACAATAAGATATTAAGAAAGAAAAACACCAATTTCATGGTTTCAAGGAAGGAAGAACTAATCTTCCTCGCGAAAAATAATCCCAAATTATTTTGGAAAGAGCTCCAACCAAGAAAGACGCAAAATGAAAATAATATTGCAACTTCTAAATGGTTTGGCTATACAAGACAACTCTATGAGTAGGATCCCAAGGTTGACCCTCCCCCTTGGTCAACACAGATACTGAACTCTTCACGGTGCAAGAGGTAGAGACAGGTATCAAGAAATTGGGTTTTTGAAAAGAAAAAGACTTAGTTGAACTCCAAACAAAGTATCTAAAGTGGGGCATAAAGATTCTTGCACCTCACATTACAAAAAAAATTCAACAACATCATACAACAAGGGTTCCCCACAAATTGGACAACTAGTCTGGTAATACCTCTTTTCAAGAGCGGTGACATCAAGAATCCCTCCAATTACAGGACCATAATGATAAACCCCTTGTTTGCAAAGCTATTTGGAAGCATCCTAGAATATAACATCAACAAGTGGGCAGAAGAAAGAGATAAGCTTGCTAAAGGGCAAGTGGGTTACCTAAACATTCCATACTTGATCATTGTATAACTTTAAGGCACATCATTAAAAAAGTTTGAGAGAAAAAGGAAGAAGTCTTTTGTTGCTTTGTTGATTTTAGAAAAGCGTTTGACATGGTTCCTAGGGATAAGCTTTGGCACAAAATGGATGAACTTGGGGCTCCTAAACATTTGAGAGTAGTTGTGCATAGGCTATATGAAGAGGTGAAAGTCAAAATTAGAACTTCAACATGCATTTCTGAAAGTTTTAGAAGTGATATCGGGGTCAAGCAAGGTTGCCCATTGTCTCCTACCCTTTTCGGTTTATATATCGACAAACTTGAGGAGTGGTTAAATTTGCAAAGGTGTGATGGTATCCATTTGGGCAAGTTTGTTATAAGGCTTCTTTTGTATGCAGATGACCTTATTCTGATTGCTAAATCTACTATCCCTTGAGCATTTTTGTAGAAGGGTGGGGATGCAAGTCAATATTAGCAAAATGAAAGTAGTGGCTTTCTCTAAAAGAAGAAAACATAACCAACATAAGTTATACTTTGAAGGTAACATTTTGGAAGAAGTTACAGATTACAAATACCTCGGAATTGACTTCAACAAAAATCTAAGCTGGGATGGCTATAGAAAGAAAAGAACTTTGGGGGGTTGGAAAGCATTTTATGCTTTTCAAAATAGGTGTAGAGAGGCAGAGTTATGGGACTGGAAAACCACTCAAACTCTTTTTGGGATTCTAGTGATTCTGGTGATTCTCTATGGTTGTGAACTATGGGCCAACAATACATCCGACATGTAGTGGAAACAAATTGAGAAAATTCAGAAGCGTTTGATTACAAACAAATTCAAAATTAAAAGTGCAGTTCCTTATGCTATCTTGTTAAGTGAAACAAGGGCTGCTCCTATTGAAGCAATTACTATGGTGTGGGTCATAAGGTATTAAAAAAAATGAGCAAATGGAAGAGGGCAAATGGCCTAAGGTTGTCCTTAATGACATATTGTGCAAAAGAAAGAAGGCTTGGATGCAACAAAATAACAAATGGTTTAGTAAATGGGGTATTTGCTTGAACACGTGTCCCATAAACAGTAAAGAGATAAAAACTTTTATTATGGATAAGTTCCACAAACATATTTGGGATAAGGAGTTAGGGAGAAAGAACAAATACCATATTGAAGTGTTTAATCCCACTCATAATCATCAACAAAAAGCGTACATAGAGGCCAATATTTCTTGGAGCGCCAAAATTCTTATTGCTTAGTTAAGGACTAGTTCTCATAAACTCCGTTGTGAAACAGGGTGCTGGAAAAGGCCAAAAGAAGTGTGGGAGGAAAGAGTATGTATTTTTTGTTATTCCGGGAAAGTGGAAACATAAAAACATTTCATTTTATAATGTAAGGCCTTCAAAGACAACATGGAAAGTTATGTAGATATTCTAGCAACTAGCTCTTAGAATAATCTATTTAGTAAAAAGTATGTTGAAAAGCCATAAACATTTATGGTGAGGTTTCACAAGAAAATGACCAAATACTTTAAATAAAAAACAATCTATCTTATAGACCATCTTTAACTTCATAAACATTAAACTAATTTTCTTTTCATTCGGAGGGATAGTTTTTTCTAAAGCGCTCGGGCACATTACATGCCTGGGTTAAACATAGTTCCCAACCAACGTAAAAACCTGCTTTGTACACATCGGGTTTTTAGGACACGTGCGCTTTGTGGATGAGGTCATAGTTCTTATCTTATATTTTAAGAATGGAGGGGAAATGTGACAACTTGCACCATGCTTGGGTACAAATATTATAATATATGAGATTTATTTTTTATTTTTTATTATTATTTATAATTGTAATTATCCTTTTCGTGGTTGGTACTACACTTTTAAGCATTTCCCATTACTCATACCTTTGGTAAATTTTCATAGTGTGAATAAACTTTATATCGTGGGAGGGGTGTAAGCATGGTAGCCGACCAACATCTTACATGGTTTGTCAGCCCAAATTAGGAATCACAGACATTATTTATCCCTGTATTCTTGCCACGGAAATGAAAACAAATATCTAGAAATTTCCACACCTCACAACAAAATAGAATGCAATCGAATGAAAGCTGATAATTTTTCAGGCTTTAAAGATCCGTTCCACACCTACGCTTCTGCATTTTTCTCCAAATTGTAAATATTACATCGAACTAATTGACGTATGTGTTTTTGCCCCTGCAAATTGGGTGAAATTTCTGTCCACATTTTTCACTTTCGGCCGAGATTCTGTGCTTTGTCCCTACAGTTGGGTTCGATTTGATTTCTGTTGCCATTTTTCCGAGGGCTTAAAGAACTTTTACACAGGAGTATTTTCGGAGGTTGACCGCTGTAAATTACAGTTCAAAATGGTTTGGGAAGGCCAAGAACGGGAGGGTTCTGTTGAATACGAGTTTTACTCCTACCTCCCCAGGACAAAGGTATTTCGCTCATTTAATTTCAGACGACAATTTGATTTTGAGCTACAAATTGTTTTGTAGCTGACCCTAATATTTTGGGGGATATGAGAATTTAAGCCTTATGTTATTGGATTTGGAGTTGCAAATTGTTTTGTGGGTGACTCTAATATTCTCAGGGATACGCGAACTTAAGCATTAGATTATTGGGGCTCTAGTTTTAGATATGGGTATTTGTTGTGGATGCTGGGCTATGTGTTTTGTTATGTTCGTAACCGAGTCCGTGAGAATTGAAGGAGGAACCTGCCATCGCCAGGTTTCGCTTTCGTTTTTTCAAATATTACCCACTTCAAAATCAAGATTTATCTCTATTTCCGTAAGCTGTAATTATATTGTTTTCAAAAATTGACTTTTCCTCTTCAAATATAGTGGCTTACAGCATTATTTACAAAGTCTGTCGCAAATATTTTCAGCTCTAGTTTGCGGACGACAAGGGTTTTGCCAAAATTCGTTTCTTGTGCAACTATAATACGGTTCCCAAAAACTATTGCTCTTGAAAAGATGGACACACGACCTCTGTGAAATTTTCATTGTTGTTTATTGTGAGGATAATATTCACCAAGTTTCGTGTAACACAAGGATGTGTCTCTTTAAAACTATTGCTTTAGCAAGCCCATAGAAGCCTTAGTTGCCTAGGTCCAAACTATCTGGACTGCTTTTTAATGGTTTATCCATTTCTATAACCTCGCTTCACTTTATTTCTTGTTCTCTATATCTTTGGCTTTTTTAAACTCTACTCTTGATTTCAGTGCATCATTTTATATGTTAAGTTGATGGAAATGTTTGCTTCCTTGTTTAGGATTATTATAAAATATTGGAAGTTGATTATGATGCGACATTGGATGCCATTCGGTCAAATTATCTTCGTCTTGCTCTGGTAAGTTTCTTTACTGTTTTTTCGAATTTCTTTTTCCCAAGGGTGTTATACAGTTCTTGGTATTCACAAGTGAATGACTTTCTGTAGTACCAGCCTTGTTTTCTCATGAACATAATGGATTCCTAGTACCTACTAATGTTTTGGCTCGTTGTGTCATAGAAATGGCATCCAGACAAGCAGCAAGGACAAAATGGCACGACTCTAAAATTTCAAGAGATAAATGAGGCTTATAAAGGCAATGCCTTCTAACATTGTTCCTTTTGACTGTAATGTTGTTGTACTCGTGTCTACGGAAGACTTACTCTATTTCTGTGTCAGGGAATGGTCTCTTGGTTCTTTGGTTGTTCTTTAATATTTAGGTCATTACGAAAACATTTCTAGAGACTCTTTTTGGAGTCTATTTTGTAGATTAAACATTCCAAGCCATTGCTGATCAGTATACTAACAAACTAAATATAGTAGATGAGAAAAATTACTGAAGAAGAAGTTGACAAAGATCTCAGTCATGGTCGATTGCCATATGTTTAGTTAACATGATATTTTCTCAATCTTGACAACTGATGGCATGATTTATTCATGTTTCATTTTCATCAGTTTTGAGTGACCCTGTCAAAAGGCGAGAATACGATGTGAATGGAGTCTGTGATGTTGAGGACTACAATTTGATTGTGAGAACTGAGTTTTTAATCCATCATCGCATGCGTTTCTGTTTCTTAACTTTATCAGAAAATGTTAGCTGTGGTAAATTTGACTTATCCTTGGTTCTAATGTGCAGGAATATCTTCACCGCTTTAAGGGATTGATTTTGACATGTAATGGTCTTGGTATGGGTAATGCCCCTAGATGGTAAGCTGTTATCCTGTCCCTGATTACAGTGACTGCATTATGAGGAATTTCATGACATGAACATCTTGTATCATGAAGAATAATGTTTTTATGCAGGTTTGTTCAAACTTTAACATTTTGATGAAGAGAAATAGAATACATCCACACAGAAGCATATATCTTTGAAGCCATTTGGCTTCGGGTGAAAGTTAGAACCAAGATATTGAGTCTCAATTGATTACTAAGGGTTTTATAGTCATCAGTTATGGTTCCAAAAGATTAATTAGGTGTGTAATGGTTAAACATTAGTCCCAATTGATTAATATGTTTGTTTGGTGATCACGATCACTTAGTGTCATGGGAGCTCAGTTTGGTTCAATTTGAGTCATAATTGTTTACATAATGTCAAACTCAAATTGGTTCATAGGGCTTCAAGTTGATGCTTAATTGACAATAAAAGGGGTTAAATTTGTGAAATGAGTAGTTGTAAATTTGTAATTACATCCTCAATATGTTAATTTGATTACAAATGGATTAGTGGGGTTTGAATTTTGGACTAAATTTGAGTGCTAATTGATCAATTAGGATTATATATTCTATTAAATAGGATCCTAAATGTGCAATTATGGCTTTAAAATTTAAATGGCTAGATATGGCTTTTATCTGTAACCTTATTCCTTGGTAAATTACTTTAGGTTATAGGAGGTTATACAACAATGCCATGATTAAGATGTGTCATAATGTCAAAAGCATTCAAACGTACTGGGATAAATTGCGCAAAGAGAATCAATGATATATTTTGTTACTAAAGTGTTGATGTTATGCACATCTGCATATATGAAGGAGCCCTATTCTAGTTTTCCCATATCAAATGACATAATTTACCTTCTATTGCATCGAGATGCAATCGACAACATAGTATGGGGGAGAAAAGGGATGAAATTACATGTCAATAAATATATGTGTGTATGTATGTATGCATATATATAGTTGTTTTTAATTTTTATTTTTATTTTCCATGTAACAAAGCATCTCACTCTCAAACTCGTAGGCCAAGGTAAAATATTTTTTAGGGTTCAAGGCCATACAACAACAGGGCTCAAAGCCATTACAATAATATACTCGATATGAGTGTAGCATGTCAATTGCGGGAATTGAACCTAGATGCGGAGGATAACAATTATTCCTCCTAACCACCTAAGATAATCCTAATTGACAATCTCTCTCTGTCTCTTTATATATATATATTTGAGGGAATTGAACCTAGATGGGGAGGATAACAATCATTCCTCTTGACCACCTAAGATAATCCTAATTGACAATTTCTCTGTGTGTGTGTATATATATATATTTTTTCCTATGGAAAAATTCGTAATTTCATTAATATAAGAAATTACGTTTTGTAGATGCATATGCATATTCAAAACGCTGTACAATGACATAGTTGTCATTAGCCAGACTAACAGAGTTCAAAAAAGAAACTGCGACCTTTGATCCATGCAGGGAGGTAACAATCCAAATATAAACTGTTTAAACATGATATAAGTTCTACATAATTGTCTAGAAGTGCAATATATATACAAAAAGTTTTAAATATCCAAAGTACCATGCATCTAGGCAATAATATCCATAAAAGGCCTATGATAGTACTGGTAATGGGCACCATCAATTTGCTCTCGGATCATCCAGATGCCTGGCTCCCAGAGCATATCTTCTTTGGAAAGGCGGTCAGCAGCTGTGTTCTGCTACCTGTAGATATGATTGCAAGTAAAAAAGTCAAAATGAGTAATCAATCTCAGAGTCTCATCTAGAATATTTCTCAAAGAGAAAGACCAACATCTAGTGTTTCTATTCAGCGAGTCATAAACAATTTTAGAATCCCCAAATAATTGTAGGGCTCGACAGTTCTTCTCCAGTGCAAATAGTATGAGTTGTTTTGCAGCAGATAGCTTCGTATAATCGTTGGTGCCTCTTCTGAAGCCTAGGAGTAGGCTGTAAGAGTGAAATGCGGAGATATGTAGGATGGCCCTGCCCCCGCAGCCATACTCCTGTGCGGCACCATCAAAATATGCTTGTGGAATATGGGGATCAAAAACTTCAGTTGTAATGGTCCTAGGCCTCGGAGGAGGGGGGTCATCTGGTATAAGAGAATAATCCGCTAAGACCTTTGCAACAATGATAGGCCATCAGGAAGAGACGGATTGAAAGATTAAGAGATTGCGAGCGATCCAGATTGCCCAACAAAAAAGTAGGGGGAAGCAGTGTAGCTTGTGGGAGGATATCGAGGAGTGCCAAAGGTTCCATGCTGCCTCGATGGAGTCTGCAGACCAGTTGCATGGAGGGGAAACAACAGATGCAAGAAGAGACCATAGATTGCAGGCTTCCGAACATGTGAGCAACAGGTGATAAACAGATTTAGATTCACATTTGTAGAGATAACACCAGTGCGGGCCATGAAAGGTGCGCTTCTTTAAATGGTTAGTTTTGTTCTTTTTCTATCATTTTCTTCCTTGATGAATCACTTTTGGTCATAAGAGATTATCCAACAATGTTATGATTAAGATGCGTCTCAATGCTAACAACATTCAAACATGTTGGGTTATAATGTGTGAATAGTATCAATGAAATATCTTGTTACTGAAGCATTGATGATATTTACATGCACAAATATATAACAAATAACTCATAATCTACCTTTATTGTGTTGAGAGGCACTATACAACTTGGTATGGGGGAGATCTCATGTAATGTAATGTACATGACAACAACAAAAATTAAATAAAAAATAAACAACTAAAAGAAATTACATGTTGGTGGTGTTACACTTTCTATATATGTCAATAGTAAATACATTTATCTATCAATATATCCATTGATTTTTTGAGGAACAATTAACCGAGGGGGGAAAATTGTCGAAAAAGAAAGGTTTGCACTTTGAAGTATTTGATCCCTCTTGGTTATTCGTACATTTGGAGTTAAGATCAATTTAGGTTGGTTACATCATTAATCACTTATATCAACTTTGTCATAACCTTACACCATCTTGGAAATTTTCACCTTGCCAACAAGTTGTTAGTCTTGTTGAGGCTTTTAATAATAATTACATCTCTACTAATAATTTTTTTGTTTTTCGTATGATCATACAATATCTCTGCATTAAACTCTATATTGCAATCCAATAAGTTTTGTCTTCCTTTACATCTTGTTGTTTTAGGTACATGAGCATATGCCAAACAACCTCAAACTTTGAAACTCTTTACATGTGTCTTTCTTTGTACAAGGTCTCATTAGGAATTAAACTACAAGTTGCCTTTGTAGGCCTCTTAATCATTAAAGAAATTTCCATTTGATTTGTTTCTGTCCCATATTGATTACTAAAGATGATACCTTTTTTATCTTGTGTCACATTCATCCATAAGCAATTAGACGTAGAAAACCTCAGCAGTAAAACAATAATGATAGTAGGATCATGAAGAGATAACCAAACACAAGAGACAAATTTTTTACCCTGGGAAAACCTTAACTAGGGAAAAACCCAACAATTTTTTCTTAAGAGAAATTATTTAATTCATCAAAAGTACAATGAGTTTTATAGAACAACCTGGAAGTTCCTAGGGCTTAACCAACTCTTCTTCCATGAACAATAATTCAAAAAACCTTTGTTGGTCTCTTCCTAGACCAGAGATATCTTGGTCCTATTCATCAAGCTTTTCAAGCCCTCAGCCTCCCTGCTCCCAACTTGCAGTCCTCTTGCAACTCGACCCTCCTGTGGCCCACCTGCAAATCGATCCTCTTGTGGCTATCATGCAACTCGGCTCTCTTATGGTCTTCTTGCAACTCGACCCTCCTGCGGCCTTCCTGAAACTCAACGCTCCTTTAAATTCTGCCTTTGAATAAATTTGTCCTTAAAATTTTGCCTCAAAAATCTCCCTTTTTTGCACATGTGAACATAAAAAATAGTAGATGATGATGATCCAAATTTTGGTCTAAGTGAGGAGGTTGAGTGGGTAGATATAGTGATCTTGTGGTGCCCCAAGGGGCACACCACTTTATGATGGTCCGACTTAAACAATTGGAGCTGTCCTGCACTTTTGGAGGCAAAACTTAAATTCTAAATTCTAAATTTTCTTCTTTATGATTTTTCTTTAGGGTCGACTTGTAGTGAAGAATACTAATCGCAACTGCCAAAATTCAACGCTCCCTCTTAGCTAGGGAGGTATTCTCTTTGACTTCCTTAGATGTACATCTTGATGAAAAATTTCTCCATTCCAAGAAAAGATATAATGAGCTAGCTATGTTGATGAATCCATCCACCTCATCTTCTATATCAAAACCATGTGGAAAGCATCTTGCATCAACATCATGCTCAACAAGTTGTCACTTGGAGCAAAGTCACCAATTTTCCAAGTCGTCACTTGGAACTTGGTCAACCCCTGTGACCTATGGTGAAACCCTGGGCTGTTACCATTCCTGCATTTTAATTGAATGGTAACATACCTCCTTGATGCTAAAGGCACTCACTCCACCCACTAGCCAAGTGCCTCTTAGCAATTTTGGGGAGCACTTCGGGCCATTCTCCCTAGCCACGTTACATGGTCCTTGGTCAATACTTTTGGCTTGTTGATATCTTGATATTTATGAAAAAAGAGTTGGTGTATTTGGGTTTTGTGATACCTGAGGATGGCTCGAAGATGGATTAGGAAAAAGTCAAAGCAATAATAAAGTGGCTTATTCCAAGGAATGTTTGAGGTAAGAAGCTTGCATGTTTTAGCAAGCTTTTATAGAAAATTTATCAAAATTTTAGTGGCATTTGCGCTCCAATTGTGGAGACTATTAAAGAAAACAAACATTTGTTCTTTATCTTGACAAACATGCTCTACAATTTATTAGTAGTCAACCAAAGTTAAACCAAAGGTATGCTAAACGGGTTGAATTCTTGCAAAATTTCACATATGTTATCAAGGACACGTTGTAAATCAAACAGGGTAGTAGATGCATTGAGTGTAGTTTATTTGATTATGCATGAGTTCCAAGTAAATATTTTAGGATTTGATTGGCTAAAGGAAAAGTATGAAGATGATGCAGACTTTAAAGAAGCTTATGTAGCTTGAACTCCATGGTTGGACTACATAATACAAGAGGGATTGCTATTTAAAGACAATAAATTATGTGTAACAAGATGTTCAATGAGAGACAATCTGATAAGGGAAAAGCATTGTGGAGGTCTCTCAGGACATTTTGGACAGGATAAGACCTTTTCTCAATTAAATGTTCTTTTTTTGTGGCTAGGTATTCAGACTGATGTTAAAATGTTTGTTGAGAAATGTAGAATATGTCATTGTGCCTAAGGGAGAAGTCAACATGTAGGTCTATATCAACCATTACCAATCCCAAGCAGGCCATGGGATTTAGTACGTATGGATTTTGTGTTGGGACTGTGAAGAACATCAAGTTTAACAATTTAATTTATGTCGTTGTAAGTAGATTCTAAAAAATGGCACATATTATAGCTTGTACAAAAAACTATAATGCAACCAATATTGCAAATTTATTCTTTAAAGTAGTGAGGTTGCATGTATTGCCAAAAAACATTGTTTTTGATAGAGACAAGGTTTGTAGCTAATTTTTGAAGAACTCTATGGAAGAAATTACGAACTAATCTCAATTTTAGTTCAACATACCACTTACAGACTGATGAGCAAACAAAGGTAGTAAATAGAAGTTTGAGAAACATTTTATGAAGTCTGGCAAATGAAAATCCTAAGCAACGGGAACAACTACTTGCCCAAGCAGAGTAAGCATACAATGATTTAGCTAACAGAAACACAGGGATGAGTCCACCTCAAATTTCATGCAAGAGGAGTCTATAAGTTGAGGAATTTAGGTAAACAAGAGTTGAGAAGTGTTGATGGTGAGGATTTTGAAGCAAGTATGTAGAAACTATGGGAAAGAGTTAAACAACAATTGTAGGAAAGTAGCAACAAGTACAAATAGAGAGCAGGCGTGAGAGGGAGACAACTGAACCTTGAAGTTGGCGACTTATTTATGGTACATTTGAGAAAAGAAAGGTTTCCTACATGGACATATAACAAACTAAAACTCAAAAAGGTTGGAGTCCCAAGTAACATTGGGATTTCTGCAACCTTTATGTTGTAGATTTGTAGCCCTTTAAGGAGACAAGAGGTTTCAATAGATATAACTGATGAAGATTAGACCATTAGATGGGAGAAACAAATACCTACAATAGTTCAGAATGAGATTGAAGCAGTAGAGGATCAAAAGGTAATGAAAGAACAAGGGGCAAAGAGTACTTTAAGTTTTTAGTTAAGTGAAAGGATCAACCATTGGAGGATGCTACTTGGATGACGACAGTAAGTACCATTGGAGGATGCTACTTGTAAGTATGGTACAAGTATGGAAGAGCTCACGAACAATTCTTTTCTTCCTCGAGAGTCTAATGCAGGAGCATCATACAACTCAAACTCATGATTGACATGCATGGGTCAGAAGTCTACTAGAGGAAAACGGTTTCCTCAATTTTCATTTAAAATTGTCATATTTAGTATTTCTAGATTGTAATACCTCTAGAAGGAATCTAGATGGTTTGGAGGTTTGATGGGTGTCATTTAAATTGCCATGTAATGAAACAAACTAGCTTAGGAATTAATTTTTTTTTTGTTTGGTTGTTTTCTTTATGAGAATGTTTTCATACATGCAATGGGAATTCAATGAAGAAAGATTATAGAGAGAGAGGTGAAAGAGATCAGAGTGTTTGAAGAGGTCTGAGTGAGATAAGAAAGGGTGACAATGAAAATTCAATTGCCCTATCCGTGGGCATCCATTCTATGTTTTTAATGTTGAATAAAATCTCAGAGCTTTGTATTTTCCTATCAATTGACCGAATGGTGTTCTTGTGTTGTTTGATTCCACACTATTCACATTATTTGCGTGAAGGATTGAGCTGGATAGGCGTCAATCCATATATAGGAACAATACACAACTGACGGTGTTAACCAATCATGGTTCTAGGAGTGCTTCCACCACAGAGTCTAGTCTTGAGAAGCAGATTTATTTACTAGCCTAAACGCGAAATTTTACAAAATTAGGAAAATGTGAAAGCCTTGCAAATTTGTGAATTTCTGAGCCATTGCTGTCAGTTATTGGAGAAAGTAGCAATGTGAAAATTGTTGTTAGTTGACAATTGGTCATACCAGAGCCCAACCATACTGATATTTTTGGATAATGTGCATTTTCATTTCTTTCAGCATTCCAATATCCGTTATTGTTAGTTAACGCACACGATAAGCAGAACTATCATTTGCGAGAGAACTATTGTCGTCAAGGGAAGTCCATTACATCGGAATAAAAACTATACTAGGACATTCTTGTAACAATTCTTCAATAAGTTGATTGCCCAATATTCTAGGGTGTTGACTCTCTGGCAACATCAAGTAACAAAGACTAGTTCATCAGGTTCAGTTCATCACACCGTGATGGAAAATAAAGTGTAAACACTTTAAAGTGTTGAAAAATTTGGTATTTCGATATTTCCGTAAGGATTGGATTATTTGTGGTGATTGGTTATAACGCTTGGGGGATTAAGGTTCAAGTCCTTTGCAATATCCCGTGGAGATTAGGTATAATGCTCGATAGCCATTGAGCGGTAGTTTAGGTTCTTGATTGATAGCCCATTACAAAGAGGGAGACTTGAGAATTGAAGTTCAATAACTGCTAGAGTGTGAGTATTGATTCAATCCATCATCATAATCTTTGTTTTACCTAGGTTGATCATTCATTGTTGAAGATCACATAAAATAGAGAGGGTATCATTTTGTCATTGTAAAACCTTGGGTGAAGGGGAAGGGTATCAAGTCATCAATGAATGGAAGTAGGGAAATCAATCCTTGGCATAGAACCATCTCCATTTTTTATGTACTCTTGAAAAAGGACTCTAGCTCATCAATGTAAATCCAAAGGAGTCGATGAGAGTGGGCACCCTTGCTTGATCCTAATGGTGTTGTGGATAAATATGAAGGGTCATGGGTTACGCTGAGGTGACCTAGGATTGATTCACAAAGTTGCGTGATGACATAGTGGTAGCCATTAGCGTATTTGAGTTACCAATTTCTTGGAGCCTTTGAGACAACACGACTTGTGTGATGGCATAGTGGTAGCCATTAGGGTATTTGAGTTACCAATGTCTTGGAGCCTTTGAGACAACACGACTCTAGGAGCTGTGTCAAATGCCTTCTGAAAGTCCACGAAGCAACATAAGACTTTTGAAGAGTGATGGTGAGCCTCCATGATAATGGCCATGAGTGTAAAACTATGATCAACAGTTTAGTACTATGCGTGGTAATTGGCCTTTGCCTTGGCCTTGAGATGCCTTCTCCACCTCATTAGAAATCCATGAGTGGAGCACTGTACTGTAGAGCTTGTACGAGGTATGTCCAATCATGAGGGTTCAATGTTATTTGGATTTGAATGGCATTGTCTAATTATTCTAGGTTTTGGAGTTTTTACCCGGAATCCAGTAAAGCAAATTTTGGTCAGATGATAATTTTTTGTTGTTTAAGATGTGATTTTGAATGCATAAATGCATTCAGCACCTTGAAAAACCTCTGGGGCACTTGGATTGTAGATATTTCACAGCTCAAACTTGTGATTCCAGCAAATCCCTGCTGGATTTGGGATAAATTTGACCGGAAAATATCCCTGAAAAAACTCCAAAATGTGGAACAAGTATACTATGGCGATTTGAGTTGGGCCCTCATTTAAGAATTAGGTGGATGATATGCTGTGACCATGTCTGGGGCAACCAGAGCAGATGATGCCATAATATTAAACAAATCTGCAATGTGGGAATTGATGGTGTGAATACCATGCTTGAGGAATTTGGCTTCGGAGCCTTCCTCATGTGTATGACTGTCTGCACTCCTGATGTCTCTGTAGGTATGGAAAAGTGGCAGCTGGAGAAATTGGTATTGCTGATATGCTTGATGTATCTACAGAGGGGCAGTGGATGAGTATAGTGCCCACTTGGATGTGATGGTGCAACAAGTCACTCAAGAACTGGTGGCTACTCTAACTGGTTATCTAATCAGTCTGGCAAGATGGTAGTGTACCATAAGCGTGCTTCAACTTGTGTGAGTCACAGTGATTGAGGTCAGTTACCCAGGTGCACCAGTTTATGCCTTGCAACTGAGATTCAGGAATTTGCATTTGCTTTGAGGGCAAATTGAGGCTTTTGGGTGCGAGTAGATGTTATAGGAGCCTCTTAATATATTTTCCTGAAGTTCCTTTTATGGATTTGATTAATGGGACATCATTGATGCAATTGGAAGCTTAGCAGTTTGATGCATGCAAGAACCTGTAACCTCTAGTATTCTTTGATGAATAAAAACTGAAAAAATCATATTAGCTTTGAAAGCTCGTATATGGTGATTTTTATCCCATACTTATTGGCTTACACTCAGTATATGGTTTCTGTTATATTAGCCCAAACAGAATAAAGTCCATAGAGGGGTGCTGTCATTTTCTAGATTCATAACAGAACTTCTATTGTATGTCTCAGGAGTGTGGTTATACTTATAATGTAGTTTTTATAATAAACCAGGAAATAAGAAAGTTCTACACAGTCCTGCAGCTTCCATCTCATTACTTGCTTGGATTTGACATTTGTTCCCTTGGCAACACACTCCCTAAGTGAAGCCAGATTTTCAGGGCACTGAATTCTCGCCTGCAGCTGCCACTCGTCAAAGTCATCCCCAACTGCTTGCCTTGATATGCTTTCTGGCATTGGATGTTTAAAATATATGGTCCTCCAATGTAAAGTGCTCTGAGGGAGAAGCCATGCTTTTGAGATTTGTCTGGGGTCTTGGGGACACAAAAAGAGGGATGGATGGAACTATGTGCAGCTCTTTCCATTGCCTTGACATTCCATGCTCCCTGCTTCACACAAGTCTTGGGAGGGAACCTGTGGATGCTGGCACCATTTAGATTATTAATCACCATTAAAAGGTATTTGGCTGGGTGTCTCCTTTAAGTTGTGGAGATCCTGTCTTAGCATTCAAGCCCACCCCTCTGCTAGTTACTAATGCTGCCACTTTATTCTTCTGTCAATGGCAATGAATAATCTTATGGATGAAAAGATACTTTTGATTTTCTTTTTAATTTTTAAATAGTCATCTTCTGATTACTAGTAAAGAATCTCTAGCAACTACTAAATTAGTGAATGTCTTATCACATTGAACAACTGCAGCAGACCTTATTTGTCTTTTAGCAACCCTCCCCATTCAGATTTGCCAGGGTCCCCTTTTGATGCCTCATCAAAATTTAATTTGATAATGCCTCGTAAGGGTGGGTCCCATATCCCCTTAGCCAATCTTTCACTTTCCCCTTAAGTTGCCAGGAAACACAGGTTATGGGTACGGGCATGGGCACGGGTACGTCACTTTTTGAAACAGGGTGCTTGGGTTCGTTGAGGGTATATATATATATATGAAATTTGAATTATGAAATTCAAATTATGAATTTTCAATTTTGAAATCTTCCAATTTACAACGAGAAAAATAAAACATTGAACATTCAAATTGAAATTTCAAATTTAATATCAAGCAGAGAGATATGAATAGATATATATATTATATGTCCAAGACTCCGTTGTCATACTACATTCAAAATTTGTCTCTAAGGCATTTCCACACATGAAATAGAAAACTTCCCAAAAAAATGAAACTGAACTTGGCTTCATCAACATCCATGTCATCATAATCAACATCAATAAGCTCATCAGTCAACAAGCTCTCTAGGGAGGGATCACTATCATCTGGAGGTACCTGATCTCCCATAACAACTGGAGGTAGCTCAATAAGACCATCTAGTCGTATCTCCTCGTCTACAAATGCAACGTCATCTGTGTATTGGTCCCATCTCTTGAAAGGACCCTCCTTATACCCTGGGTCTTTCCGAGACATGAGACAAAGTGTACTATGAATATAGACTAAGTTCTCAGCCTTGTTCGATTCCAACCTGTTTCTCTTCACTGAATGGACGAGAGCATTTGTGCTCCAATTCCTCTCACAAGTTGAGGAACTAGCTACCTGCCGAAGTAATCGTATAGAAAACCATTTACGGAAAATTTCAAAATTGTTAGAAGACAATGTTTACTTCTAGGTATGTCAATTAAATTATTAGTTAATTAATAAAATTTAATACATAAACAATATGAAAAACTAGCTACCTGTCCAGGTAATCATATCACAAATTGCTGCAACTCAGTAGCATCAACACCATGAAGCCACCACCAATCATTCGGATCCCTCTGCTTACCTGTTTTCAGGGAACCACACACCCTTTTATGGGGTACCGAGTACCTGTCACAAAGAAAAAACCTATTTTTAATTTCCAGAGTATCGGGTTCTCCATACCCAAACCGGGTTCGGAAGGGTGTTTGAGAAGAACCCAAACCGGTTTCCGGTGCTTAGGTGCGCTAATCGGGTAGGGTTACGAGAACCCCACCTCTGGGTTTGGGTACCCCTGCTTCACTGGTTTCTGAAGTTTGTTCAGTTTCTCTCTAGCTATTCTTGCTATGTTGTCACAGCAGGTATTCTTGCACCAAAACAAACCAAATTTATTAAAAAAATGTCCAGATGTGCCAAGAGAGTGCAATTCATAAAAAGGTGATCTGTTGTCCCCTTATCCTCCTTGCACAGGGAATGTTGAGAGGGGCCCAGAATTCCTCTCTTCCTCGGTCTTGGGTTAGAGTATTTTTTGCAAATGGCCATCCACAATGCTTTTGCTTTTGGCCATCCGTCCTGACCCTAGAACTTCCTCCAAGTATTGCTGGGGTTATTTCCACTTTATTTCTACAAGATATATTTATAGGCCTACTTAACATAGCAGTTTACGTATTTAGATGATTGATCCCTTCAATTTTACCTCATCCTTTTCTCTTATCATAGGGGTTGTCAAATTTACTGACAACTGAGAAAGATACTCTATAGCTTTCCTGCTAATTGGAAGACTGATATCCTCTGCTTTTTTCCAGCATTTCTCTTTAAAGGGGCCAGATTATATTCAAATTAATAATTATAAATTGTCGCCACATGATTGTTCAGAGGGTTCATTTAAAACAGCTAGCTCAGCCAAACATGAGAGGGGCTTGTCCAAGGGTGAGGAATATTCGTAGAAGTGTTCTAATTATATCTATATTATGATGAAATTCCAGATTGCCAAGCCTTTAAGGAAATTAGGAGTAGTGAGCAGGCACTCTTGGTTCATGTGATCTAAGATTAGGACTCAGGAGTCTAGTCTCCTCTTCACATACATACCATGCTAGCTTTGGTGCAAGAACTTTATTAGACCATTAACCCCAGTGGAGGTCTGATTCTCCACATGTTGTAGGGTAACACAATTTCTTGCAAGCTGATAAGACAAAAATGATATTTTTCTCAGTTCCCTGCTATAGGAACTTCCTTTGGATGGTGTTAAGACTGCTCAAAACATTTGCCTGACTTCAAAACTGACATCACGTAGATATAACTGATTTAAGTACTGATTTCAAAAGCTGAAGTATGCCTGTAAGGCCAACTACTTACCCCTTCAGACTGAAGTTTTGTTTGAATATCTGTTTATAATTTCTTGCCAAAGAATTATATTTGGTTTGCCATAGGAAAGAGGAATACCCAAATACTTGATTACCAGTTAACTTCTCATGAAATCTGAAATTTTACTGACTTTAAGACCCTTTAAGGATTAACATTGATATGTGTTTATTTCTGCCCATCTACGACCTTGAAACTTTCTAGGATTCTTTTGAATGCCTTGACCTCTTCAGCTATGGGTTCACTTGAGAGATATGTGTGGTCCACAAAATAGAGATGAGAGAGTGCTTCCAGGTTTGATGTGATCTTGAGGCCCTCTATCTCTCATCTCCTCTTTACTGTTCTGCCTAAAGGTTCTGCTAGTATATTAAAAAATGGGGGGATAAGGGGTCTCCTAAGTTCTTGTTGCAGGCCTCTCTCTGAGTTGAAAACTCTGCCGGATAACCATTAACCAAAACATAGAATTCCTGTAATGCTATAGACCCACATTCTAGATCCCTTTGAGAAGTCAAACCTGTAAAGCACCTTGTCTAGGAAGGTGAGTCCAGTTCACTCTATTATAGGCTTTGGTTATGTCAAGCTTGATAAACGTTCCTTCTTTCTTATCTGTTTAGAAGAAGCAGATTATCTCATTTGCTATTACTACCTCATCCAAAATTTACCTGCCTTCAATAGATTCTCCTTGCTTGTCAGAGATAAGACTGGAAATGAGAGGACTGAGCTTGTTGGCAAGAACTTTTGCAGCAATTTTATATATCATTTTATAAATATTGATCTACAACAATCTAGAGAGAAGACCTCTCTTGTGATTAAGGGCTATGAAGGTGGTGTGAAATCCTTTAAAAATGTATCTTTGTTCGTTTGGATTCCTTCACTGCCTTGACTACCTCCCCTATGATAGGAGAGCATGGAGAGCTTTCTCTTCGTTACTCACCAAAATGGGTAACCCATAGGAGAAATTTTTTCTCAATTGACAACCAACCAACCAGCAGCCCTATGATGGTCAACAAATAGTATTATGCTAGAGTTCCACCTATTACTCTGGGCATCTCTCTCTCCCATCTGGCATTTTTGTCGAAGGAAGGTGGGTCATTTCTTGACATGTACTTCAACCATTCTAGCAATTGTGTGCTTTCATTTAATGTTATGGACATATTGATATGGATCACATTAGATGATTGATCGATCTCAATTGTATCCTTGTTCCTACACTACACTTGGGAGGTTAGTCTTTGACTCTAGTCCAATGGGACTTCCTCTAAGGCCTTAGGGTTTAGGAAGGGCATTACTATGGAGGAGCTGATTGATATAGCATGTTCATGGTAATCTATACTTACCACTTTACATCTTTTCCAATTATCCATCTCCTTTCTTTGGGTTGATAGTCATTGGTCATTGGGATTGACACCCTATATCCACTTCCTTGAGTCAGGGTTTGAAAACTTGTCCCCGAAGGTTGATATAGTTGAAAGAACAATAAAACCATATAAAGCCACAATGGAAAGAAAATCTAAAATGCAAAAGATGGTTGGGACATCTTTAGCGCATGGGAAAAAGCCTAGTATGAGCTCTGCCCCCCTCATTAGCCATCACCTAGTTCTTCAAGCATTCAATGCTTCACCTAAAGTAAATGAACTCTTGAATGTCCCAACCTTGATGAGTGAGCACTACTACATCTTGAACGGGTATTGGTAAAGCATAAAGCAAGCTTGGTCTCCTAAGCTATGCACCAAATAAAGATAAATCATTAAGAGTAAAAAGTGCACTAGAGGGTTGGAAAAAGAAAGCTATGGAAAGGGGTAACTCATGCCACCACGATGCCTCCCTCCTTACATCATTATAAACTGGATGTTGAATCCTCATTCGCTGGTCTCATGGTTGTAGCATCTTCCTTGAATTATTTTCCACTCCATGACTACCATATCACACTATGGATTGATGGGTCAAGATAGGACATACCATTCCCCTTGGAGGCTGGAAGCACTTAATAGGGTTGTTTACTTAATCACCCCTAACCTAAGCGATGTAACATGTTTACAAGTCATGATCTAGTTATACATTTGAAGGTGAGTTTTGTGTGAAGTATTTCTGTGCCCTTAGCGTTAGATATTGCCCGTTGTGATGCTTTAATGGTTTTACGACCCTAATAAAACCAAGGATAACTTTGTTGAGAAATGTAACTAGTTTCGGTCTTCATAATTGTTGTACTCATTTCAATATGTATCTTATGTAACAAACAAGAAAAGAAGAAAGAAAAATTATTATAATAAAAGCATGGGTTTCATGCTCATTATTGATGGTTTTGTTGGTAAAAGCATGTTCTTCGTGCTTCTAGGGTTTGTTAGGTCTTAGAATTTATTGTCATGAGCCAATGGAGTCAACATCATGTTTATAAGACCCTTCCGGGCAATTTAAAATTGTAAAACTAATCATTTTTGAGTCTAGAAAGTCTTGGAATCTCCAAGAGTACAAGCCGGCCCTGGGATCATCAAGTCGGCCTAAGGGAGGAAATTCAACCCCTTGAGAAGGTTATATAATGGAGTAGTTTGACCTCATTTGAGACACACTCACTCACAAGTTCGATCTACAAGAAAAAGTTCGATCTATAGCTAGGTCACTGCAAGAAGAATAACGAAAGTCAAGGAGAAGGAAGGAGGACAAAATTTCTTGGTTTTTGGGCTCTATCTCTCTCACATGTGTGAAATTATAGGGTTTTTGGGCTGCAGAAAGAGGCTGAAGTTGCATGATCTTGTAGTTGGGAGAAAGGAAAATATGTGTCAACCTTGCTAACCTTAGGAAGAGTCGAAGTTGCAAATCGAGTAACAGTGTTGTAGCAACTTGGTGCAAACTAAAAGAAGGACTTGAGAAAGGGCCGACTTGGTATTGGGAGAAGGACTTTGTCTACAGATTGGGTCTTTGTATCTCATTTGAAGCAAATTCTAAGAAGAGAAGAGTTTCTCTGTTTTCCCCTTGGAGGGGTTTTTCCCTGGCTGAGAGTCTATATCTGTGTCCTCTTTCGTCACTGTTATTGTTGTTGATATTGTTTGATGAAATATCTAACTAAGGAAGATAAAGAAGATAACTTAAGATTCACAATTAAGGTTAAGGAAAATAAGATATAATAACTGTCACTTTACATTTTCTAACATGGTATAAGAGCTAAGGTGATAAATGAAGGCAACTGGAAAGGACACTAGAAAGGATTGTTGATCAAATGACAGGAAGTTCTCGAGCCCTTAAAGAAGAAGACTTAAAAATGATCTCTTGAAAGGATCTGGTTAGAGACTCGTTGGTGGAGGACCCCTTGTAATCTAGGGTTTCTACATTGAAGAAGATCAAGACTAATTAATCTCACATGGAAGATTTTGGTCTTGCAAAAGGGAAGTCTATTTGCAAGGCATCAATCTTGGAAGTCTTTAGTAGAGGAATCCTAGGGAACATCTTTCAAGGGCATCATTAAGAACTCTCCAAAGGTCTTGAAGACATCAAGAAGGTTGGGGACATCATTAAGGAGAATCTTGGCCATCAAGTAACATATTATTACATCATGCCTGAGTCTTCAAGTCATATGGGTTCTTTTTGCAAAGAGAGCAACAAGCTCATTGGGGCATCAAACTATCCAACGTGGAAGAAAATAATTGACTTTGATACTGACATAACAAGAAGTAATGGGATATGTTACTATGGAAATCACTGAACCTGAGAAAGACAAGACACTAGAACTAGCAAAGTACAAGAAAGGGGAAGTAAGGACTTAGAGGATCATAGTTGAATCAATTAAGGACTCTCTTATTCCATTTGTTGCAAATTTGAAGACTTCCAAGGCTATGTACGATAAGCTAGTGAATTTGTAATCGGTGAGTACAACAGTTCAAAAGATGTCGTTAACGAACAGTTGTACAAAATGAAGAAATCAAAGGATGAATATGTGGCATCCTTACTCATGAGAGTCTCTCAACTAAGAGACCATTGGCAAGGACTTGGGGAACCAATCACTGATTCTGAATTTACCATCTGTGTATTAAATGCATTGCCACCAGAATGGAGCAACTTTGCAACAAGCAGCTACTCCAAGAAGTGTTCAACTCCCTTTGATGAGTTGTGGGTGCAATGCATATTGGAAGATTCAAGGATCAAGGTCAAGGATGATATTGGATTAGATGAGCAATCTCAAGCCTTTCTAGCTCGAGTCAAGAAGATGAAGAAGGGAAAGTTTGGTAAGTCCAAGAAGAAAGACATGTCCAAAGTGCAATGTTTTGGATGCAATGAATTTGGACACTTGAAGAGGGATTATCCAAACAAGAAAAACAACAAGAGAAAGGAAAAGAGTGAAGCTCATGTAGCTGAGGTAGTGGGAGACCTTGAGAAGAAGGCAAAGAAGGAATAAGTGAAGGCTCTTTACTATTAAAGAAGGTTTATTGAATGTTAGGTTCTTTATGAAGGCTAATCTTTCTTTTAGGATAGTGAGTTTTGCATGGGATCATAGAAAGCATATGATAGTAGCATGTATAGAATTTACATGGTTAAGTTGCTTTGTAGAGATCCTTTAGATAGATGGATAGATAAACCATTTTTGCATAATGTTCATCCATGTATTGTCTAACATTATGTTAGAAGTTGTCATCTTGCTTAGTTGAATCATCATGATTAAGGAAAGACCATTATTTTGGAAGGTCTTTGGGAAAAACATCATGAGAAGGTTAGTAGACATTCCATGTAATGTGGAAACAATATTGGTAAAGGGATGAAGGAATGCAATGGGTTAGGATGCATGCTCTTTGTGAGATATATAAAATTATAAATAGCTAGATGATTCGATGAAAGCATGGGAATACATGCAAGATATAAAACTTTGGGTAAGGTTCATATGTCTAGAATCTTGTGAAAAGAAAAATGGTCATAAAATATGCTTAGGTATATGAATATGATACTTGAAAAGAATAAGTTTTGACTTAAGGATGTGTAAATTATCTAAGACTTCTCTAGAATATATATAAATGATTAACATCCAGTAGATTCTCTGGAAGAAAAGTTGTAACTTGGTAATCAAGTTCGATCCTTGTGCACTCTGATGCATGAAGGAAGTTTCAAGTGGAGATGGTTGATGGGGATGTTGATGGAACAAGAAAGTCACCATGATGAGATAAGTCTGATTTTCATTACTGTTGGTTATGTGGTTAACACATTATTTTGCTACCTAGAAGATGTTGCAGGAAAATATGGTGGCAGTTGAGGCAAGTTCAGTTGTATAAATGAAGGATATTGAGTGAAGCTCGATATCTGGTACCTGGCAACTGTGAAGTCAAGATATGGACATCTTGGGATTAAAAGGTAGCAGTGCGAGAAGATAACCTGAAGGTCAAGTGAAGATCACTTTCAAGTAGAAGCTATGATCAACTCAAAGTTTGGGAAGGCTCAATGTAATGCCTCCATATCGAAGAAGAAAGTGATGAGCAAGAAGATTGGCCTGGAACTTGTCACAAGATTGAAAAGAGGTGGTGGCTCCATGATACCTTGAAAGAAGAAAGCTCGATAATGCAGAAGAAAGAGGGAGCCAAACAACTATGAAAAACTGGTAGATGATACTCTTATGAAGACAAGATGTCAGGCTTGTGTGATGACTTCCCAAATAGAAAGGAAGTCTAGATCTCCTTTGATTTTGAGAGGGAGTAAAGGCCTTGTATAGGAGGAAGGTTCTATTCTCAAGATTAAAGGAGAATAGGGATGCCCTCTTTGGTGGAGAGGGAGTGATGTTGGACATCACATGTGCATTCTCCTCTTCAACTGATGAAGAGAGAATGGCAGAGGACTAGATAAGCATCTGTGGTTTCCTTGAGGATATAGCATTGAAGAAAGGAAAGGTATCGACAATCTTTGAGGATGGGACAGGTATCCAAGAGAAGAGTGGTCGAAGAGGACCGATATTCTTTGAGGAGTTAGGCATGGAGATTCAAGATAAGAATAGTCCTAAAAGGGCATACCTTTTAGACATTTAGATGGGGTATGTACCTTGTAGAGGTAGTGCGGTATCACACGTAAGGCCTCCCAACATAATGCTCTTGATTAAAGTAGAGCTTGTCCAGTTAAGCCTCAAGGACAGTGTTGGTCATGATGATGATGCTCACAGTATGGCGTATCAATCCGACTCTTCTTGAGAACTATTCAGTTTGAGATATGATGTTGTACTAGTTGTACAATTCTGAATACCTCCCTAGTTAAGAGGGAGTGTTGAGAAATGTAACTAGTTTGAGTCTTCATAATTGTTGTTCTCATTTCAATATGTATCCTATGTAACAAACAAAAAAAGGAGAAAGAAAAAATATTATAATAAAAGCATGGGTTTCATGCTCATTATTAATGGTTTTCTTGGTAAAAGCATGTTCTTCGTGCTTCTAGCATTTGTTAGGTCTTAGGATTTATTGTCATGACTTAATGGAGTCAACATCATGTTTATAAGACCCTTCTATGCAATTTGTAATTGTAAAAATAATTATTTTTGAGTCTAGAATGTCTTGGAATCTCCAAGAATACAAGTCGGCCTAAAGGAGGGAATTTAACCCCTTGAGAAGGGTACATGAAGGAGTTGTTCGATCTCATTTGAGACACACTCACTCACAAGTTCGATCTATAAGAAAAAGTTTGATCTATAACTGGGTAGCTGCAAGGAGAGCGAAAGTCAAGGAGAAGGAAGAAGGATACGATTTCTTGGTTTTTGGGCACCATCTCTCTCACACGTGCATAATTCTAGGGTTTTTGGGTTGTAGAAAGAGGCTGAAGTTGCAAGATTGAATTGCAGTAGGATGAAGGACATCATCTTGTAGCTGCGAGAAAAGAAACTCTGTCTAGACCTCGTTGACCTTAGGAAGAGTTGTCTTGCTCTTGGAAGGTCCCAGGAGGAGGCTGATCTAGGATTTCTTCAGGAGTTGCAAAGTCGAAATTGCAGGGTCAAAGTTGCAGATAGAGTAGCAGTATTGTCGCCAGCAGGTTGAAGTTGCAGATAGAGTAGCAGTGTTGTCGGTAGCAGGTCGAAGTTGCAGTGTGTAGCAGCTTGGTGCAAACTAAAGGAAGGACTTGAGAAAGGGCCGACTTGGTATTGGGAGAAGGACTTGGTCTAGGGATTGGGTTTTTGTATCTCATTTGAAGCAGATTCTAAGAAGAGAAGAGTTTTCGGGTTTTCCCCTTGCAGGGGTTTTGCCCTTGCTGAGAGCCTATATCTGTGTCCTCTTTTGTGACTGTTATTGTTCTTGATATTGTTTGATGAAAGATCTAACTAAAGAAGATAAAGAAGGTAACTTAAGATTCACAATTAAGGTTAAGGAAAATAAGATTTAATAACTACCACTTTACATTTTCTAACAAACTTGTCTCCTCTTTAGCACCATCTAAGGAATTTTTTTCTCCATTTTGAGAGCATACACAACTTTGGGACAAATCGTTGTTGCCCTTCCAGAGACGAGCATTGGGCCTTGGGCAGTTTCCACATGCTTCTACACCTCTTGATGAGCCTCTAGATGCTTAAATGTTGAGTTGGAAAGCTTGGGCGTTGGACTATTTGATGATGTGGTCGGATGGACCTAGGATGCCCTTCTTGAGAATTGGGTAGGGAAAACATCATTTTAAATTCTCTTACATGATTACTACTTGTGTAACTCTTCTTTTATTATTGTTGTCCTTTATTATTATTTGTGTGTAGTACATCAAATAACAATCAAAACAATAAGAACAATGACACAATAATTAGGCTTCAAGCAGGGCTAAAACTCCTCTTGAGGGGAAAACTCGCAAGTCTCTTCTTATAGAATCTTCACTAGATGAGTATATCGGCCTTGAAAAATATACTTGACCAGAACTGCCTCTCCTAGATTGAGGCACAGTCATCCTTCCTTGCAGTACCTTGTAGCATCATGATGTAGTTGTGACACCCATCCAAAGCCTGTTCTTATTCATTTGAAATAGTTCCTTTGTGACCCATTCGAGACTCTCACTGTGACATCCGAATTCTTCTGTGGCATCCAAACAGTTTCGCTTGACATCCAAATTCTTCTTGTGGTATCCGAACTGCTCCACTGTGGCACATACCTGAAACTGTAACTCTGTTTTATGATCCGGAAATCTCAGAGTGATCCGAAAAACTATGTATCTGCGTTTTGATCCGAGTTTCCTTTATATAGTGGTTGGTGCCTACATTTGAGCCAACCCGAACTATTGAACCGATGTGTCTATATATGCAAGATGACATGTCACATTTGAGCATATATATATATATATATATATATATATATATATATATATATATAGATATATGTATATATATATATTGGAGCCGACATGGAGCTTCTTTTTGCACATGTTGAAGGCGACTTAAGGATGATTGTGCTTGTCTATTCCGGAGGAATTTTAAAAGTGTAACAACATTTTATATACATGACTTTGAATTATACATTTACGACAAGATGACAAATCCCTAAAGACATCAAGAAGAAGTCTTTGAGCCATAAAAACTCCTTGCTCATGAAACTCATGATGCAAGTATTACAAAATACCATTTGTTATCTTTGTCTTCGTCATAAATTCATAATTACAAGTCATCATGAAGACCGAAACTAGTTACATTCTACAACACTCCCTCTTAACTAGGGAGATATTCATAATGATACCTAGTCACACTCAATCGCTTTGAAGAGATCTCATAAGAAGAGGAAGATTTGTAACCCATCTGTTTTAGCATCATAGTAACCAACATTGTTTCCATAGGAAGGCCTTGACTGACAACTATATCTCTCATCAGATCAGAGCACAATGTTGGCGAGACCAATGACTATAGACACCTTCATCATTGTCTCTCAAGGTACATACCCACCGGGGTGTTCACTGAGTATGACCTTCTAGGACTATTCTTATCTTGGGTTCCCAATTGATCCGGATTTAAACAAGAACACAACAAATTACAAAGATAACCATAAACACAAAGATGCAATGGAAATAATACTTCATTTCATTAATGTAAATACTAAGATATGCTTACAAACAGAAAAATGGAAATAAACAGCTTGGGCGATGGTAGCTTATCTCTGAGAAGAGATGTGGTGGCTACATGCCTTTGAATTGTGTTACAATGAGGCTTGAAGGCCTATTTATTGTTGAGAAACAATGGAAAACCCTAAACATCCAAAAACCTAACCCCTAGAAGATGAAACGCCAAATTATGGGCCCCGTTTGGGTAAATTGGTACATCAACTTCCCGGGGTCGTAACTTTGGCATATGATCTCTGTTTGACGCATACAATGTCTTGTTAGAAAGATCTATCCGAGAACTACAACTTTGGGACAAACAACATCTATCCATGGACCCATGTTGCTCCCAGTTTTCCCAAAAAACGTCGTTTAGGGCCTCAAAACGGCTCCGGAAGTTTAGGACTCGAAAAACTGCTAAAAATAGTAAACTGTGCTACAAATAAGGAAACTGAAAAGTTGAAAGAAACAATGGTGGGGGAATCGAAGTGGATTTGGCAGGTGGCCACCAATATCCACCTAGATCATTCCTCTCCCCTTAGGAAGCAATGGTCCCCATTGCGTTGAGTTCCTCCATGAGATGAGGAAACTTCCGCTGAACTTGGTCCCTGGGGAGCCACTTGCCTTGGTGAAGGAGTTGGCCTGCGTTGACAACTCGATACAGTTGGATGTTCTGTTGGCGAGTGTGCTTGATCTGTGTGTCCATGATCCGATCAATTGCAGCTTGTTCCATGCAATCTGGATTTAACTCTGTGGGTGTGAGTTGTTCTGCAATGTCGGATGTGTCTAGTAATGGTGGAAAGTATGGTCG
>APFE031639821.1:72856-137425 GCA_000404065.3 Pinus taeda | reverse complement strand
CGGCGAAATCGCCCTCCAACCCCTCTCTCCAGCTCAGAGCTCTTCCTAACCCGCGCGCTGTCCAAATGGGCAAAAACAAAATCTAATTTTTTTCATATAAAACCCGCTGCCGCCCGACCCCGCGCTTTTTACTGAAAAAATCGCGCTTTTTTCAAAAAATCGGGAAAATTTTTTTTACCGCGATTTTTTCCCTTAAAAAGCGCGATTTAATCGCCAAAGGGAAAAAATTGCGATTTTTTGAAAAACGCGCGATTTAAACGCGATTTTCACAACACTGCTTTATTCTTCTGTGGCATCCAAACAGTTCCACTTGACATTCGAATTCTTCTTGTGGTATCCGCACTGCTCCACTGTGGCACATACCCGAAATTGTAACTCTGTTTTATGATCCGAAAATCTTAGAGTGATTCGAAAAACTATGTATCTACATTTTGGTCCGAGCTTCCTTTATATAGTGGTTGGTGCCTACATCTGAGCCGACTTGAACTATTGAACCGACGTGTCTATATATGCAAGTCGACATGTCACATTTGAGCATATATATATATATATATATATATATATATATATATATATATTTGGAGCCGACGTGGAGCTTCTTTCTACACATGTTGAAGCACGACTTAAGGATGACTGTGCTTGTTTATTTTGGAGGACTTTTACAAGTGTAATAACACTTCATATACATGACTCTGAATTATACATTTATGACAAGATGACAAATCCCTAAAGACATCAAGAAGAAGTCTTTGACCTATAAAAACTCCTTGCTCATGAAACTCATGATGCAAGTATTACAAAATACGTTTTGTTATCTTTGTCTTCTTCATAAATTCATAACTACAAGTCATTATGAAGACCGAAACCAGTTACATTCTACAATGTCCCCTAGGTTGGCGTGGACCTTGTTTGATGGATGATGTCTTGTTTTGGAGCCCAAATAAGGATGGTTGTCACTAAGATGACTTGGGAGGGCTAGCACATCCCTCATTGATACCAATGCTTGCCCTAGGTGGTGCCATGTCACTCTTACATGCATGGGACTCTTTGACACTTGCACTTTGAGATTTGCTTGAAGTGAGGGGCACTCTTGGACCATTTCCTCACTTGATGCATTATTACCTAGTTTGGAGGATGATGTCATGGTGGAAACCATTTCCCCCCAATGTGTGTGGTTTTTTTTGGCATTTTGCTACGGTTTAAAGCTATTTCAAGGTCAACTTATGACCTTTGACCTAGTTGAACGCTCAAGTTAACTTATTTTAGGGATTTTCTTGTAAAATCATGAAAAAAGTGACATGGTTACCTTCATATAAATAGAGGGGAGTCATTATTTTCATCATCATCATTCATTGGCACATCTTCTCTAGAAGTGCACACTAGCTCTTGTCTTGTCTTCTACTTGGCTGCAATTTAATTTCATGGTGAGAACTATCCTTTTGAGGAGGATTTTTGCACGAGGAGGCTCCTTTGGGATATTGAAGATATTCTTGTGGAATGTTTGTATGTTTATTGTTTATATTTAAATTTTTGCATGCTATAATAGGTGAATTAGGGTTTCTATGTGTCATGTTAAAATTGCAATATTTATCTTGAAATCTTGATTCTTTGTGGTACGTGAGAATGTTTTCCTTGAATCCTTCAAGAGAATTATGATATGTGGATTTCTTGAACTTAAAATCTCCCATCTAAGGAAGTCATTAGGATTTGTAAAAGAAACTTTTGCTCTCTCACCCTCTTCATCAAGGCTATCCTCAGGGAATTTGCCCTAAAAGATTCCATTTCCCAATTAGATTGAGGCCCTAGTCTAGTAGGTGTTGATCACCCTTTTCTCTGCAATTATTTTCTCTTTCTTCTCTCTAAATTCTAGGTATCTATGGTTATGGTTTTCTTGAAATTGTGTTAAATATTAATTTTATTTGATGTGTTATTGTCCTCTTTATAGGAATTGTATTTAATAATTGGAAATAAGGAAATCTAGCATTAATTGCAAAATAATACCTTAATACTAAGGCTGATGTCATCCTTTCTATTGCTGTCTTATCCATGTTTCAGCGATAAAAACTCATTTGCATACTCCAAACCTTGCTTACCTAATTGATAGCCTTATTACATTGTTGGTTTATACTTGTAAGGCCATTTCTAGTAGCTGTTATATGGCATTGCGTGCCATATTCTTGAATATCTATCAAACCCTAACTTATAACAACTTGCTAATCTGTTTAAGTGGTCTAAGGATAGAGTACTTGAACTTTGATAAAGAATATCTTAGCATTCTTGGCTCTGCCAATACCTTATCCTAATCATTAGACATTGCATCATCTTAAACCTATCTTGTTAAATATCCTTTAGGTGAACTATATATGGAAGCCTCCCTAGTGGTTTAATTTACCACAGAAGAGTTCGAGAAATGACACTGAGGTGACAATGGTGGCGGATCTCATTGTTGCCATAAGGTCTAGATTTGCCTAGTGGAGTGTTGCGCTAGGCCTGCTAGAATTTGTGGTAATAGTGTTATGAGACCTTCCTCTCCCCAGATACGAGGAATGGTTTTTTAGTAGGATACCTTGATCTTGTCCTCCATTATTCTCTTTGGAGTACTACTCAATCCTCTATTTGACTTCCATTTAGAAGAGTCAACTTCTTGACTTTGTGTACTTGTCCCCTTCATTGAGTCTTTGAGTCATTTCACTCAACTTTCCTTCCCAGAAAATTTCTTGTCTGCTATCTAGATACTCTTTGTTTTCAAAACCATGGTTCCTTGAGGGCAAGAAACAAGGAAATTAATGATAGTATGGTTCTTTCCATCAGTCCATCCATTTGACATGATGGAACATCTATTTTGGTCCACGACTCTCTATACTCGGTCAAATATTCTTCAATGGACAAAATCTCTTTTTGCAAAAGACTTCCCCTCAAGTCATGCATACTAGGACCTTTGAAGCCCTTTGCTACAAATATAACAAAGTCCCACATAGCTTGGTAATAAGGTGAGTGGGCAGCATTAAAGGGGATATCTACATCATACCACCATCTGCAAATGTATTGAAAAGTAGCTTCTTTGCATTAATTTTTCCAAGGGTTATCCAAAGTGGGTTGACTTAGACTTGGTTGGGAACAAGTGGCATTAGTAGAGGCCATGGCGGGGGAAGGTGTGGAATAATTCTTGATGTTCATCCTATTTTTACCTTTAGAAACATAACTGAAGGGGTCATGGACATTGGTGGAAGGGATAGAAGAAGAGTCTTGAATCTCAAAATCTTCACACCCACATGCTCTCATGGCTTGTACAAGTTCCCTCTTCGTTGCAATTTCTTCTTGGATGGCTTTATCCATAGTCTTGCCCTTAAACTTCTTAAGCCTCTCAAGGAATTCTGCCTTAATAGGCCCTTTCAGTTCATTTGGTGCTTTACATGGAATTACTTGGCTACTTATCCCAACCAAGTGTTGTTTCAACCAGTGAATACCCCGCCCACAGATTTTTGGAAATATTTGTTTTGCCATCAATCATATCAAAATGATCCCATGTGGTATCATTGGCTTTTGGGGGCATGGTGATTGATGAAATGTTTGAAATTTGTAAAGGAAATAAATTTACAAATAAAAAAAATGCAACTAAGTAAAATGGAAAACCTACGATCAGTTTAGAAAAAGGGAGGTAGATTTAGCCTACAAACAGGCTGAAATTTAAAACATGAAAATTGAAAAATTGGAACTGGAAAGAACCAAAGAAAAATAATTAAATACATGGACAACAATGAAGTATGGAGTTTTTCAAATGAAAAGCCTTACTTGGAAATGAAAACTAGTTTCCTTAGCCCCCACCTAAACATGCGAACCAACCCCACTAGACAGGTCCAAGATGACAAACACAATCCAAACTCTGCTATTATATTGCTCATGCAAAAACTTAACACTCCCCAAGCTCATAATTGTGATCGGTCTTCATATTTTTAGTTTTATCAATATGTATTTCATGCAAAAGCAAAAAAGAAGAAAAAGAAATTTATGTTATTATTTCATTAGTCAAGCCGTGTTCTTCATCCTTCTAGGATTGGTTGAGTCAAAGTTTTGTAATTGAGTCAAAGTCCTATTTGGACTTCTTGTAAAGATAAAGAAGGAAAAATATTTTTTGTCCTCCACAAGACTAAATAGGTCCTCCAAATCGACAAGTCGAACTATCCAAAAGACGTGATCCTTCACATATACAAACAACTATATATTGGCACTTGTTCTCCTTCATTTTGGCAAGAAACTTGTTGATGTTCTGTGGCAAGATATGCGAGTTCACTTTGGGAAGAATATGTGAGTTTTCTATAGCATAGAATCTGGAAAAGATGAGAGTTCTTCTGAAACACATAATCTAGAGAAGATGCGAATTCCTGAGGTTGAAAAGATGCGAGTTCTTGAAGCTAGAATTCTGTGAAAATATGTGAATTATTGAGTCTATTTCTATGGTGAGTATACAAACAACTATATATTGGCACTTGTTCTCCTTCATTTTGGCAAGAAACTTGTTGATGTTCTGTGGCAAGATATGCGAGTTCACTTTGGGAAGAATATGTGAGTTTTCTATAGCATAGAATCTGGAAAAGATGAGAGTTCTTCTGAAACACATAATCTAGAGAAGATGCGAATTCCTGAGGTTGAAAAGATGCGAGTTCTTGAAGCTAGAATTCTGTGAAAATATGTGAATTATTGAGTCTATTTCTATGGTGAGTGGTAAGCTAAAGAAGGTATGCAATGATTGTGATATGCAAGCCATCAAAGTATTATAATGTCTATGAAATACAAGCTACAGGAAGGGCGAGTATTTTTGTGGGATAAAGGGACAAACTTGTGACAGATTGAGTTGATCATTTTGAGGTTAAAATATGACCGGGAATGGAGGGTTGACTTGGGGCAGTTGTGGAGGTATTGTTCTTGGTCTTGGGTCTTGGATATCTCACTTTGTTCTGATTCTATAAGAAGAGTTTTTTCTGGGTTGTCCCTTTTGTGGGGTTTTTGCCATGGCTTGGAGTCTATATCTTGTGTTTCTTGTTCCCCATGATTTTCATATTTTTGCATTTTAGCAATTGCTCGATGAAAATAAGAATACAAATGTAATAATAATAATAAGCCAACAATAATTTCGCAAGTAATTATCAAGTAAGAGAAATCGCCACTTTCTCAACATGGTGCTTGCGTATTGATTTCACAACAATAATGAAGCTCACAAAAACTCCAAATGAGATGTGTGAGACAAATGAGAGCAGAGGTATGGTATTATAGGTTTGGAGGGAAACAACTAGTTTCCAAAATAACCACTCACAACCAACTAAAATTTCCATTTGTGGGTTTGTTTCATGAACTGGCCAGGTTATGATGGGATTGACTAGGCCATATCAGTTTATGCAAGTTTGGTACCAAATCGAGGTCCCCCTTGCCCCAAGCTAGGGTCATTGGCGAGGTCAACCTCTGAGCCTACTGAATTGGCTTGACTGGGTTTTAAAACCATGCTAGGGATAATGGAGTTTAGGAGTAAAAATCTATATGGAAGAAATGTTATGGATGTGGATTGAAAGAGAATGAGGAAAACATACTTGTGTTCCTCACATGTTTAACCCTAGTGTCCTATCTTCTTTAAAGATACGAAGGGAGGAAGGTAAACCTAAATTCTTGAAGAGAAATATGATAAAAATATTTTGCAAGGAGACTTTAGAGCCATAAAACATTAATTGAACCTTGGTGAATTTTTCATTGAACTCTTATTCATCAACAAGAACAAGATGGAAGAAGATAACTTATACTTGAAGATAGTACATATCATCAAAGGATCACCAATAATCATCCAAGATAAGTAACTATTCAACAAACAACCCCCGCAAGAAGTTCGCTACACTAGTGCTTCATAACGCACAAGAGAAAAATACCAAATAGCAAGTGTGAGCTATCTTTAAGTGTGATAATGAGTTAGGATAAACTGACTTCCCTCTATTTAGTTGAAGGCAACCAAGTTGAATTTCTCTAAGTTATGATTACAATTGGATAGGTCACAAACCAACCCTCAAAGAAAGCTAACTCAATGATATAACATAAAATTGTGCCTTAATTAACCCACACATGTGACTTAAATTCCTTTCAAGGCCGACATCATCCTCTAAAAGGCACATCTTTTCGCTAAAAGTGCAGTGGATGGCCCCAAGGGGTGCATCTCATCTCAAAAGTCATGTGCCCTCCTCAAATGGATGCATAATCACGAAGGAAGGGCTCATCAACTACAATGTCCTGCACAAGGGTGCCTACATTATCAACCCAAGCATCATGAAAGAGATGCTATAGTGTTGGGGCATGATGACATCATCGAGAATATTGTACCATCTCCTCGAGAGGGGTCCCATATCATTGTCATCATCATCATCATCATCATCATGATGGAATGTCCTTAAATATAGGGCAATGTCCATCAAGTAGGTGCAATGCTAGCTTGGAGTCATCCTTTCTACTCTGGGGCACATCGGCTCTCAGGGCAATGTCATGGATTTGGAGGGTAGCGCCTAAGGTCTTGGAGGTTGGTGGAGGTGTGATAAACTATGTCAAATTATATCAAGGTCAACACTACTCAAAAAGTTCTCAACGCCCTTTATTTAAGTGCATCAGGTCTTCATCAAGTGGGGCTCACTGCCCTCTTTGAAGTGTTGGAAAAGCATCATACAATTCCCTAAGGGATACCAACTGTACCTGGAAGCAAATATATACACTTACTCCAGGAATCAAGTAAGATTAACATCATGGGTGCAAAAAACCATAAGAGTATCAAAGTGGGCCATATTTAATGTTAAAGGCACCAAAGTACATACAAGCATCATCTTCAAATGTCTTCCTAACTTATGATTTGTATACACTTACCATGTTTAGGTATAAGAGGGTTGTTACAAGGCCCTATTAGGGTGTACGTCATGAATGGAGTCATAATCTTATGTTAGGTTATATCAAACCATTGTCCATAAGTTCCTTTGTAGAGGAAACACATAGCAATGCTTGAGTTACCTTGTCTTTGTTTTTCCTAACCCTCATACTTGCCTCTTTCTTTTATTTAGATAACTTGTTTAACAAGCTTTATGTACTATCATGTAATAATAAGATAACGCCTTTTGTGATGGGAAGTTTATCGCTTCATCGAGGCTGGGATGTTCATAGAGAGTTCTAGGTGTGATATCCATGGATACTCTCAGGGATAATTTGCCATATAAGAGGGGGTATAACTCAGGGTACAATTTGGCTTTTCCTTTACATCCCTTTCTATTTATTTGGATTTTGACATTTGGCTTATGCTCTTTCTTTTCCTACAACTACATCAACCGCTGACATATAAATCCCTTCTTCTCTTATGAAAGTTCAATAGTTAACTAGTATGAACCAATGACAACAACCAATCAAAAGATTGGGATAATAGAGCAAGTGAAGATGACAAATGTTAAGAATGGATATCATGGAACACTACCATCATCAAAGCCTTTTGTTTGTGCCTCTCCTAGACAATGAAAGAAACACCTCAAGGAATGTCACACTGGACTAGGGGCAAGTGATAACCAACAAGGTGAAACAACGAAATAAGTGTGCAACTAATAGCGATCCATCATATAATTCAACTCGTGCTCCATACTAGAATGTTCCTTAAAACATTAAATGAAAGCACTTGAAAAATTGGTTAATGTACCTTATAATATATGACCCATCTTCATTAGATAAGCTAAATGAATGAATGGACTGACCAAAGAGAAGATGAGAGGCATTTGAGGCTAGCTGTATATGGGTCATGATAGGGCTAGCTATATATTGGCAAATTGTATTATAGGAGAAAATTTTTGTCCTACGGTTACCTAGACATGTGGGTGGGTAATAGGCCCCAAAGCATCATCAAACATTTGGTGAAGCCTTGTTGAATTTGGATTAATCTCTTGGATGCAAAACATGTCCTTTGAGTAGCCACAAAGAGGAACTTAGAGAGATTTGGTGTTGGCATTGTTACCACAAAATTTATCAGGCCTTGGAGAGGGAAACCCTACAAGACAAAAGCTAGACTAAGTGTTAACAATGGGACAATGGCCCATTGTCACCACGACCAAGGTCCACTGCTTTGTACAAACTTTCACTGATTAGAGGAGTCCTGGTAGGAAGGGAATCACTTAAAATAGATATGCTAGGTATATGGAACAAAGTGATCAAGTTAGATCTAATTCAAGAGAGAGGATCAATAATGGTTCAAGGCTTCAAAGAAGCAAAACGCTCTCAATGAAAAGCCCTAGAAAAGAAGGCTCATAACTTAGGGTTTCAAGGTTTTTCGATGGTGATAGGTATTCACAAGGTCAAGGCCCAAGGGAAAGGGTTTCTTACAATGATATTCAACTAAGCTAAGGCTCATGAAACCCTCAAGAAAGTTCTCTAGTTGAGGGGAAAAGAGACAAGGGTTTCTCTCTTGGAGCAACACCTAGGGCAAGAGATTTTATGGATGAAATTTGAGTGGATGCCCACCAAACTTGGAGGTTATGTGACCTAGACCCTAAGCTTGATGTTTGGGCTCTCAAATCACTAGAAAGCCTACTCCATAAAATTTCGTTGCAAGCCCTAGATTTTCGCCCTAGCCTTAAAAGCACTGATTTTAAGGAGAAAATTATGGAGAAAATTTAGGATTGATCACTAATGACTTGGACTAGTGCCTTGTCCTTTAGGCATATGGAGTCAAAGATATGATAGATAAGCCAAACTTTTTGCTAAGGAGGCTGAAATTTGATTTCGTAGGTATCAAAATTTCGACATTTACCCATTCAATGATAAATGGAGTTTGATGGAGGGTTATAAGAATTCCTCCACTAGGAACATTCATTACATGCTATACAATGAGTAACATATGCATTCTCAACTAGATAGGCATTAAAATTTATTTTCAACAAATTAGGGCACAATCAAGCATAATCTAGAAGCAACCATTCCATACATTAGACAAATTCAAAATGATAATCTTCAATAGTAAGCACTTACAAGATAACATGTAGTACACCCATCCATTCACGAAAGTAATAGCTCCAAAGACAATCCAAAATAGCTACCAAATATCAAAATGCATTCCAAGAATTTGCAATAGCCAAGAAGGAACAAGTGCAAGTTTCTCTCAAAGAGGTCAAATTGTCCAAGAGATGATGATGAGAGATTCAAATGAGATCTCTCTCTCTCGTATTTATACATGTTTGATGAATGCTAATTTAGCCTAAAATCCCCTCTTAGTTGTCAATGGTCATATGTTGGGCAACAACTAATTGAGGTTATAGGCCAACCTCATAGCCAATGTTAAAACATAAGAAAACACTAACAAGAGGGGTGAAATGATGACATCATCCATGCGTTAGCCTCTCAGAGGCATGCGTTGAGCTCTCTTAGTGCCAAGTTGAGTGAAGAGGGCTCCAAAAATCATCCTCTAGGGGTTGGCCCCTAGATCTCCTTGTAAATCATTGTGTGGGCCCCAGTTTTGTGTTTGGGGCACAAAATGGGTCTCGTGGGGTCTCTTGGTGATAGAATAAGCTAGTTCCACCTCAACATTGAGGGCTTAAAGAATGGTGCTAATCCTCCCATGTCTCAAAGGGTGAGACAAACCTCATTTGGGCCTCAGATCAACTGCCAAACCACATGTGCATTGCTAAGCTGACTGGGGCATATTGGTCCAAGTGCATCATGTCATGAATAATGTGGAGCAAAGCTCACACTGCTGTGGTGTTGTAGGTGCCTATGGAATGGAATGTTGTTCTGCAAGTGATAGGAGTCCCATGGCTCTCAACGCTTCACCTATGGGGTGTCATATACACCTCTAGTGGACTCAGTCCCCAGTTAAGTTGCCCAACCCATGATGAAAACCACCTGCCAATCACACATAATGTCCAGTGTTGCATCTTCACCATTAGGTACAATTAATCATTAGTGCATCTAAGTGAACCAAGCTTGTTAGTCAAGGGAAAATTGTGACTTCATATGGGGCTTCTCTTCCAAATTTGGGGTTTTGATCTCGTAATAGTGTTACCTCCCTAGGTAGGTGTGGCTAATAAACATTCTTATTAGGTGTTCCCAACCCCTAAGGGGAAAGACTTGTCCCTTGTACATCCTTCAATTAATAGGTGGCATGTGAATGATGATGAGACAGATGGGGGAATAAAGGGATCTCAAGCCAAATGCCATAGGTACAAGGATAAAATAACGAGGAAGTCCACATATTGGGTGTACAAATGTGAGGAGGGAGCAATCATGGATACGTGAGTTACCCCAACCTTTATTTTTCGACCCGTCTTTATTTACCTTTTGCTTTTTATTGATTTTTCTTTGTGTTATTGCTCGAAGCTCTACAAAATGAGAGCATGTTGTGAATGATGTAAAGCAATTATTATCCCCTTAAAGGTGGGGCAGTTCATTGCCCACTAGGGGTTGGGATGTGCATGTCTTCCTTCAATGATGTGAGGGGCACTCTGGCCCCTAGGAACTAGGATGATGGCCATAATGATAAGGGGTAGATCTCATTCTTGGCTTTTGTCCACGTGCTATATTAAATGTCCCGACCATCTTTTGCATTTTATGATTTTCTTCTATTTTGTTTCTTTCTTGCGGCCATGATATGCTTTTAACTTTCATTTAGTTGCATCAACCTTCGAGACAATGTTTTTTAGGCCCGTCCCAGATATGTGGACAAGGGGAGGGGGTGTGCTAGTGCCTTGTGGACCTAGTGGTCATGCAAACCCAAAGAAGGGAAATGGTGGAATAGGGCTTGTAATGTTTGGAGGGGAGTGAAAAATGTGGGACAGGAAAACGGGACTAGGCTACCAAAATCGGGGTTTCCTAAGTAGTGCCATTCCTAATGCCATAGGCCAATAGGGGAGATCCCACGAGACTAGGATTGAAGATTACCCCCCATGTAAGGTGAGGGAACAAAACCATGGTCAAAGCCCTTCCTTATTTCAAGTTGCCCAATAATCCATGCCTAAAATTCCCAAATGAAAAACAAGCATAAGCACCCAATTGTGCAATGAAAAACATAGCTTTTGGATCAGATTTCTCACCTTCTAACATATGTTCTTAATAGATGGGTGAGGAAACATACAAATAATGCAGGGAGTAGAGATAAAGTGGCACATCGCATTGGCTACAAGATGGCTCTCAGGGGTTGCTGGCTGTCCGCTGGAAGAAGATGAATAAGAAGAAATCTCTCCTATGGGTCTTCAATTTTGGTGGATAATAGGCATTAAAGTCACTTAGGAGGATGGCCTCTCTAATCTTTGCATACTTAATGATGCCATCATACAAATATGGGTTTATAATTGAATCATTGTAAATAGTGAATTGCGGTGAGGCTAAGTGGAAGTAGTTGAATGTAATGTAGATGTTTTTTAGTATAGGGGTTAAATCATTGAACCAAATCCATATGAACCTAGCAAATTGGTCCAAGGCTACTAAAGAAATCTTGCTTTGAAGGGAATCACTTGCTGGACAAGTTACTCCATTGAATCTTTGATATCACTTGAAGACATCAATTCATGCTTGCAAGTGAAAAACCATTGATAACTCGGGTTTAGAAGTGGCTAGATAGGGCTTGTATGGGTCTTAGTAATAAAGAGGATATTAGATGAATAAATTATGTTTGGTGATGATCCATTATCATTCCAACACCTTATTGAGATAACCATGCGATATTGCCTCTTTAATGGGTTCATCATTTGAGGGATCTTGATCAAGAGTACCACCGAGGGGGGGGGGGGATCTCAAATCCCTGAGGTCTCTAATAATTTTCTTATTTTCTTGTTTGTTGTGTTGTTGGAACTAGTTCCCTGAAACGTTTTAGTTCCACAACTTAGAATCTAGATAGATCCTTGTATAGAAATGTCTTGTTAGGGAGGCCAGCATTCACTTGGGCTAGAGAGCCTGAAGTCGGTCATTTGTTGACCTGAATTAGATGAAAAGTGTGGAATATAATGCAAACCAAGCTCTCTCTATATAATGTTTGGAAGATCAACGGTATGTTGGAGGTACATGGTGCCAAATTACATTGTGTTTGGGGATGGGAAGGGTAAGGGGAGCACCCCCCTCACATTTAGGTTTAGTTGCTGGGCCTATCTAGTATGCTCTACGATGAGCTTGCATTGCACCACTTATTTGCATCAACAAATGGGTGGGTTGGGTTTGGTGTGGAGGTGTGTGTGGGGGGAGCCTTTATCCCTTCTACAAATAACATATGCCCAAGAATTAATATTTTCTCAGTTTCTTGCATTGAAGGTTCCGTGTTGAGTTCAAAGGTCCTCATGTTTGTTTTGAGATCAAGAATTTATGCATGTAAAGCATCATTTTGTGGATGAAGGGTCTTTGGCACTTGGTTTTCATTTGATAGTTTCTCGAGAGATAGGTTCTCCGATTCTACTTTGAAAACCTTAGTTGAAAGTAATCAGTAGATAGGGCTTGTATGGGTCTTAGTAATAAAGAGGATATTAGATTAATAGATCATGCTTTGAGATGATCCATTATCATTCCAACACCTTATTGAGATACCCATGCCATGTTTCCTCCTTTTGCGGGCTCATCATTTAAGGGACCCTGATCAAGAGTACCGGTGGGGGTGGGGGGATCTTAAATGATGGCCCTGAGCTCTCTAATAATTTGCTTGTCTTCCTGTTTATTGTGCTATTGGAACTAGTTCCCTAAAATGTTTTAGCTCCACTATCTAGAATCTAGTCAGACCCTTGTATAGAAATGCCCTGTTGGGGAGGGCAACATTCACTTGGCCTAGTGAGTCTGAAGTTGGTCATCTATTGACCTTAATTAGATGAAAAGTGTGGAATATAATGCAAACCAAGCTCTCTCTACGTAAAGTTTGGCAGATCAACTGTATCTTGGAGGTACATGGTGCCAAATTGCATTGTGTTTAGGGATGGGAAGGGGAGCCCCCCTGACATTTAGGTTTAGTTGTGAGGCCTATCTAGTATGCTTTGCAATGAGCTTGCGTTGCACTACTTCCTTATTTGCATCGACAAATGTGTGGGTTGGGTTTGGGGGGAGAGGGGGCGGATGTGTAGGAGGGGGCCTTTATCCCTTCTACAAATAACCTATGCCCAAGAATTAATGTTTTCTTAGTTTCTTCCTTTGAAGGTGCCCTGTCGATTTCAAAGCTCCTCATGTTTATTTTGAGCTAAATAACTTATGCATGGCACAATTTTGTTGATGAAGGGTTTTTTGCACTTGGTTTTCATTTGATAGTTTCTTGAGAGATAGGTTCTTCGATTCTACCTTGAAGACCTTAGTTGAGAGTAATCACTTTAGGCTATATCTCTTCAACATTTTCACAAAATTGTGGAGGGGGGGTGGGGGGAATGTGTGGGAGGGAGCTTTTATCCCTTCTACAAATAACCTATGCCCAAGAATTAATGTTTTCTCAGTTTCTTGCGTTGAAGGTGTTAGGATATTCCGACACATAGGAAATAGTTAAGTTCAACTTGGTCTAGTATAGAGAGAGTTAGGTATAGAGTTAGGTAAAGTGTGTTTCTTTGCCGTTGTACATTCTGTAACTTACAATCCGACGGTCACGATATGTAGTGATCCGACAGTTCATTCTCTCCTCGGTATTACCGACACTTGATTCGTGGCTTGACACCCGATTGGTCCATGAATTCTATTTAAAGCGCATGGAGGGTCATTTGTAGGTTCACCGTGCATGAGAGAAGCTTATGTAAATTTTCATTCTTTTATTAATAAATTGCCTGTAGTAGCCACGTTGGCGTAGGCCGTGGACTGTTTCCCTCTCTGAGGGTTTTAACCACGTCAAAATACTGGTGTATTGATCTGTGATCTGTTTGTGAGCGGTGTCCTTTTGGTGTTCTGTCTGAGGAACTTACCTTGTTGAGTTCAAAGCTCCTCATGTTTGTTTTGAGATCAGTAATTTATGCAAGGCATAATTTGTAGATGAAGGGCTTTTTGCACTTGGTTTTCATTTGATAGTTTCTTGAGAGATAGGTTCTTCGATTCTACCTTGAAAACTTTAGTTGAAAGTAGTCACTTTAGGCCATAACTCTTCAACATTTTCACAAAATTGTGGCGCTAGGTTGCTAGTAAAGTTGGATTTATAGGAAGAGTTATTGTGTTACCAGATTCTGACTTGTGCTTGGGAGAGTGTTGTTTTACTATGTAGTTAATTTGCAGGGTTGTGGGATAGATTAATTGTGTAACCATCTCCAAAAGTTTGCCCATACCTTGCTAGTTTGAGTGCAAAATTGAGGGTTTCTGTGTTGCTAGGAAGTAATTGTAGGCTTCGGCACTGAGGAAGGGTTCATGGAAGTGAAGGGCAAAGGAGGAGGATTGAAGGGTGAAATTAGAGGGGACGTGGGGAGAAAGGGAGTCGTGGGATGGAGAAAAATGGAGTGATGACCAGTGAAGAGGAGAAGGGGGAGAATAGTGTAAGCGAGAATGGAAAGGCAGAGAATGAGAGGGGTGTGAGAAAATGAGAGGGTGTAGGCAAAGAAGAAAAGGGCACGTAGTCTAACTCCATGGACATGCCTCCAATAGAATGCCAATAGAGGGACGATTCTGTAGACCATGAGCTAGGTTTGGGGGGTCACACGGGTGTAGTGGGCTATGCGCTATAAGATAGAGGGCTATGGGACCACAAGGATTGGATGCTGGGAGGAGAATGAAATCTTAGCTTGTTTCATTGATGTAAATGGATTTTGTAGTAGAGTATTCTATAGAAGAATGAGAGATTATCTTGTAAAGTTCATCAATGTAAACAAGCTCGTTTGTAGGTTGTCCCGAGGATGAATCACATTAGTTGATTTGAAACGTCGACCAACAACTTAAAATGTCATTAATCTGAAAGACATTATCAAAATCAGTAGGGGTCAGAAAGTCTAAAATCAAGCATTATAACGCTACACAGAAGGGAAATGGCTGATAAAGTTCATCAATTTGAACGAGCTCGTTTGCAGGTTGTCCTAAGGATGAACCACAACCACATTAGTTGGTTCGAAACGTCAACCAACAACTTAAAATGTGATTAATTCAAAAGACATTATCAAAATCGGTATGGATCACAAAAGTCTAAAATCAAGCATTATAACCTACATGAAAGAGAAATGGCTGATAAAGTTATTCAATTTGAATGAGCTCATTTGCAAGTTGTCCTGAGGATGAACCACATTAGTTGGTTTGAAACATCGACCAACAACTTAAAATGTGATTAATTCGAAGACATTATCAAAATCAATATGGATCACAAAAGTCTATCTCAGTATCACCTTATCAAAAGTCTATGTGGTTATGATGCTACTTATCATGTGAGAGTAGTTGGCTCCATCTCCTTTTAGATTTTTTTAGATGATGTTCTTGAGTTGGGTTATGTTTTATTTATTTCGAGGTTGAAGAAGAATCTTCTTTTAGTGTCTTCTATGATAACATTGACATGTTTCTACTTGAAAATATTTGACCATATGTACACCCCAACTTATTAAGATCTCGGTGAGATTGTTTTGGTATATGATACATATTTTTGAAATACTCAATCTGGAATATTTTATGTTATTAGTATTTTCACTATTTATTATATAGTATCTATTATCATTGATTTGTAATAATAATAATAATTTAATTTAAGGTCATGGCCAAGTTAGACACCAAATTGGCGTATGAGACCTCCTTGCTTGTGGGACAAGACCTACCTCTGCATGATGATTTGACACTAGTCTAACTATTTGACATTTTGGTCCTTTTCTGGGCATACTTTTCAATCATTTTTCTTAAAATTCGGTAGGGATTTGTTGGAATCATAAGTTTGAGCTATGTAATTTGTACAATCCGAGTGTTACGAGGACTTTTAAGGGCATTGAATTCATTTATGCATTGAAAAACACATTTTAGACAATAAAAAATCAAAATCCCACTAAACATTGTTGTCAGATTCTGATAGAAAAATTAAAAATGTCTACAGAGATATACATACTCTACTTCCATTCTTATTATATATGACTAAAATGTGAATTTCCATTATATGTTAATAATGTATTGTTATTATTACATTATTATATAAATTATTATATAATAGTTAATAAGCGTTGACCATTTTGATCTAGCATTAATTATGCTATACACATGCTTTTCCTCTAATTCATCTGTAAATATGTGCACTTCCTCTCTTATGTCTATCGAATTTCACATTATGCTATACGTGTGCTTTTCCTCTAATTCATCTATAAATATGTGTGCACTTCCTCTCTTATGTCTATCCAATTTCACATTTGTAAAGCATTTGACCTTTGGATCTATTCACAATATTATTTTATCATAGTTATTAATTTATCTTATATTATGACTATATTATATATTTAGTGTTATTATGATATATTATTATAGTATAACTTTTACTAATGTAATGGTCACATTCATGTTCTTAGTATAATAAATCTCATAATTCATATTATAGTATGATTATATTCTATATTGTATATTATTATTTAATATAGTATTACATAATAAATTATCATTATTATTATATTATTAACATATATCAATGAAGTGTGATCCTACTTTCATATTTTTTTTTAATGTGTGGTTCACGGACATCGGAGATTGGTGGCTGCTACTTCCACGAAAACTATCCGGGCAGATCCACTCGTAGGGATCACATCTCGTTGGCTCATTAGCAGAGCCTAACCCCAAGAGCATCAAGGAGAATCGTCCCCATGACCTCCCACTAGCAAGGTGCTTTAACTGATGGAACTTGACTAATTGGCTAACTTTGGGCTTATTTGACTTTCATATTATATATATTATAATAAATATTTATTTTATGATATTTATTATCATTTATTATATATATACAAGAAGCTAAACTTCTCATTATTTTAAACTCATTTCCTAATTCTAGATTAGCAAAGCTTATATGGCAGTGGTGATGTGGCTTACATGGTTTATTATTTTATAGTTTTCTTAGGAAGCTCATTTTTGAACCAAACTTCCTCTAATTCCTTCCATGTTTGAGGAGGCACATGTAGAGCATGTATAGTAGGATGTCATGGAGATAGTTTTAGAATCTATTATGGACTCAATGAATGATTTTAGGGTTTCCATTGATGGGAGTGCTATGGAGTATAGGGATAGGGTTGTTGGCTTCTCTTAGACATAATGAGTTAATTGTGATACTCTTGCTTCAGGATTCTCTTAGGATTGGGGAGTTAGCCTACATGGGGTTATTTTAGTCGCTAGAGGTTTTGAGGTGCATGGGAGGGATTCTCATGTTCATAGGTTGATGGTTGCCTTGTATGGGTTGTCAGTGGTCACCTATATTAAAGCTTGGTATTTTAGGATTTATGAGTTGACTTGCCTAAATTTCTATCTTCATAACTTTGATGTGATCCACTTGTCTTGATCTTGTTTGCAGATGTGATTATCTTTGTTGGATGTCTTGAATGAGCCATGATGTGGTTTCTAGAGATTTTGACCCATGATGTTGACTCGAGGGATGATGGAGTTTAGTAGGTTGATGATCCTAGAGTTATGTTCCTTTAAAGTTATAGGTGCTTAGTGTTCATTGGAGGTTCAAGGTGTTGTGCTAGCATCTTGTGTTGTTGGATATAACTTTTGTAGCTTACAAGGTTGATATTCTAGTGCATTGGGACACTGTGGTGAGTAGAGATGTGAAGCATGATCAGGATGTGATATCTTTTAGTTCACATGACTCTCCCTTAGTGATTGAGGAGATTGAGGAGGTTGTTGTTTTGGAGACCAATTCAGAGACTCAAGATGAGTCAAATGCAGAAGAGATGAAGTGAGATTGGGTGTGGATATTCCCTAATTCTACTTTAGCTTGTCGGAAGCTAAGATGGCTTACTCAGACAATATGGGGGGTACAAGAGCATGTAGGAGCTCCTGAATGTTCAATGAGGGCAAGGAATTTTCCTAGGTTATATGCTAGTAATGATGCTTTAATTTCTTCCATCCTTGAGCCTTGTCTTGAGGAGGAGACCTGTGATACTTTGATGGAGGAGCGTGAATTTTTCGTAGGGAGTGGTTGATCTCGGGACTACAATAGGTATAGATTTGCAAAGAGGAGGTTTGGTGGGGATGCGAATAAAGTCAATAGGTGTTGGTGAAAACTGAAAACACTTTCCTTAGCTTTTCAGTTTATTTTGAAAATTTCTACACCATGTATCGGGCTGCTTCATGAGATTTGGATACATGATGTATGATTAACTCCTAGATTCTCTGTGATGGATTTGCACATTGAAGGTAGTTAACTTAGTGGTTGCCTAACCTAAGCTGAAATCTGGATGCGTGCAAGTCAATCTTCCTTAGGGTGTTGGAGATCTTTAAAGTCCAGAGAAGTTGGTGAATATTTTGCATGTTGCCCACGCAAAGGAGGATGCTTGCTTGGGAAATACCCTACATTGAAGGAATGTTTGGCATCTTGGTGGAGGGTGGAGCCCTACACAACATGGGGCAGCTTGGATGTTTTTATGGAGGCTTGGAGTTGACTTGAGGATGCTTAGGTTGTGGCATTGTTCTCGTAGGAGTGGACCTAGTGGAGTACATGGCTTAGGAGGGTTGTTACAGTCATTAGAGTCTTGTAGGAAAAGCTTTGGAAATCTCTTGGAGCACCCTGGCAATGGAGCTTTGCTTGTGGACGACAACACATTAGAGCTTGACATGTGCACTCTTGGAGTGTAGCGTTGCACATTTGTGGGCCTACATGTGGTTATTGTAGGTTCCTTGCAAGGAATAAGGCCCACATATGTATTGTTGGTCTCTCTTACCTTACACACACATATAGAGGTAGGACAAAGTTTTTTTGTTATCATCATTGTACTTTTTTCCTTGTACTTGTCTTCTTGGAGAAAGTTTTTAGGGTTATAGAAAAACCCTGGGAGAAGTTATGAAAGGGAAAGAGGACGTCTTTTTTGGGAGCTTGCTATTGTGAGATACTAGAGTTTATTCTTGTGAAGAAGATGTTGGAGATGATGGTCTTTCTATATTCATTCATTCTTGTTCATGTGACTAGGAGCAAACTTGTCTTCTTTTTTTCTTGTGGATTTTCTTTTGTACTTTATCTCTATTGTATTGCAGTTGCTAGGGTTTCTTGGAGCATCTTGAGTACTAGGGTCATGGTTTTTTCTTTTGGAAACTTAGAGATTAGTGTTGTGAGATAAAACCCTGGGTTGTACTTGTTGAGGTGAAGAAGAAGAGAGAGCTTGCCTTTAATAACATGTTTGTATGATGTTGAGAGGGAGGCAGATTTCTTTCCTCGGAATATATATATATATATATATATATATAATATATATAGATATAAACTATTGGAAAAACCATGGGCATGGGTTGTCAAAACCTGAAGCCCAAAAACCACCAAATGGTAAATTGATTTAATTTACCTCAATTTTATTTTAATTATTATTTTTTAATTTAATTTAATTTCAACTTTAATTTTTTGTAATTTGACTGAGTCAAAATGTTTACATAACAGGACAGGATAGAACATTACAACAACGTCTTCCATATTGGGCTAGAGAGTGCCTCTTAGTGCAATTGGTGTTTTGAGATAAAATCCTAGGTTGTACTTGTTGAGGTGAAGGAGAAGAGGAGAGATCTTGCTTTGGAGGATATGTTTGTATGATGCTATCTTGTTGGAGCTTCTTGGTGTGAGCAAAGGTTTTGATTGTTCTCCTTAGCTATGGTTTTGGAGAGCTAGAGGATTGTACTACCTTTGAGAAAAAGTTATGGCATGTACATGAACTTCATCTTTATGCATATTAATAAAGTTTCTAGGCATCCAATACTTGTGTAATTGCAGATTTGATTTTCAGCCACCTGTGTCTTTATGGTTTTTTAATTTCGAACATTTATGTCTTACTGATTTGACATACATTAAGGCTGCATTTGTTAAGTGATTTAACATTTATATTGTAGGGTGGATTTGCTGCTGTATTTACAGCTGTTATTAGTGATTTTCAAATTTGTTTTTTGCATGATAAGATTGCCCTAGAGGGCTGAAACATATTGGCACATGTTGGTATCTTATATCTATGTATTTAAAACTTATTCCTATGGATATTAACTTATACTAGCTTTGATATAAAGCAATGGTATTTATATGAACTTCATCTCTATTTATATCCGTAAAATTTCTAGCCATCCAATCCTTGTATAATTGCAGATTTGATTTTCAACCATTATTTCTTCATGTTTTGTAATTTTCAGCATTTATGTCTTAATGATTTAACAAAAATTAGGGCTGTAATTGTTAAGTGATTTAACATTTAAATTGAAGAAGATAGGGTGGATTTGCTGCCGTTATTATTGATTTTTGGATTTGTTGTATGAAACGATTGCCCTAGAGGGCTAAAACTTAGTGACACGTTGGTATTTTATCTCTTTAATTCCCGAGTGGATTGGGGTTGTTAAGAGTTGACATATTGCTTGTTGTTGCTGCTGTTTTCTTTATAATTCATAACAGCCTTAATGTTGAAATTCACAGGGTTAAGATCTGGGAAATCTCTTGTTAAGTGGTGAAACTTTTGTTTTGCATTAATGCAAATATTTCTTCAGTTTCTCATTGTTGGACAAATGATTTATCATGGTAAATTTTGAGAAATTGCTGTTAAAAATTGTAGCTCGGACAGGTGTCTCTGCATAGGCCTTGTGTCCAGTATTGCAAAAGACAACTTAATAATTACTTATTTCAGCAGTTTAATTATTCCTAAGTTTTACTTAAGAAAAGTACATTGATTTAATTAATCTATGTAAATTTACGGTAAATGATGACCCATGGTATTATGATGACTCATGGTATTTGGCCTTGGAGGAATTATAGATTGCCGGAATGAGTGAGTGAAGGACACACTATTTTCAAAATCACTTTGAGTGAGAGAGAAGAGGGTTGACTTGGGTGAAAATCAGGAAAGTCAAGCAGCTGAGCAAAGGGGTTGTACTCTAGGCTGAGAGAACAGGAAAAGAGGCCAAATTTTTTGTTGAAGAGGTCGAGTCCTGGGCTGTGGAAAGGGGCCGTATGTTGTTGTGGAAAGAGGCCGTATGTTGTTGTGGAAAGAGGCCATGCTTCAGGCTGTACGAAGCAGAAGGGAAGGACCAATTTCTGGAGCTGTTGATTGACTGTAATATCTTTGGTACTGCTGCTGTAATTTTTTCTTTAAACCTAATAAAATCCCTCTTTGCTTGTTTTTCCCCAAATTGTGGTTTTCCAAGGTAAATACCTGTGTAAAAATTGAGTGTTTGAATTTTTGTTTTTGGCGTGCATAAATTATTATAAGCTCAGCTGTGTTTTTTTTTGTGAATAAGATAGATTATATTACTGAATAGAAGCTGTATTTACAAAAGTTGGATTGTGCGAGAAAACCTCTCCAGCACAAGAGCCAACAGCACTGGCCATGCTGGCTTACCAAGAGAACTGATTTACAATGAAGCTTTTCCAAAAGGAATTCTGTGTTTTCTGAGAAAATTACAGTGAGCAGAACAGAGAAAACTACAAGTAGCAGTACTGAGACTGACTCCAAAAACCAGATGGTGATGGTGAGCAGATAACGTGTATTCCAAAAAACTTTATTTCCTTTGCTGTGCTTGCCGCTACGAACTCTGTGAAGTCCACGAGCCTGAGAGAGTGAAGGTTAAAAAAAGGAGTGTTCTGCAAACATTAAGGATTTGCATATTCTGGGTCATCATCCAGGCTAATAAGCAGCTCTTGGGTGCTGCCTTCCTGCGTAGCAGTGGCCATTGGATGACGCGCCAACAACTTCCTTTTTGACGCTGGGGGAGCTGTTGCCCGCGAGTGCATCCTCGTGGTAGCCTGTTTCTTCAGCATAGTATAATGTGGAGAATCTCTGGTGATGAAGCGACAATGGTGGACCGATTCCACATACACAACGAATTTATCTGTGAGCTTGTCTATTTTATCCTCCACCGCCTTTGAAAGTTCAGTCTGCCCTTGCATTGCTAGGCTGAGGAGCCTTTTCATCTACCATGAGAGGTCAATGGCTCGTGTGTATAGGTTTTCCCTGGCCTTGGAGAGAGATGGGTCAGGGATCCACGCGAATTCCTCTACTACTTCTTCTGAGGACACCCCTCTTTTGAGAACTCTGGCCCGGGCTTCCAGGTTCGCAATTCTCTCCTACGTCTCGGGGTTCACGGCTATGGATTAATTCAAGGCAACTCTCCTAGGAGAGTACTCGGCTCTTATGATGGGCAGAAAGCCCAGGTTGTTCCAAAGGGAGGAGTCATGGCCGCGATCCCGAATGGGAGCCGGGCTTGAACAATGCTTGGGCGCCATGAGAGGGGGAAGGGAGGTCAACAGGTTGACAACGGAAGAGAAACAGGAATAACAGGGGCAAGAGCAGGCAAGGTGACGGGGATGAGCAGGTGAGATGGGGTATTCATAGGGGCCAGAGGGCCTTGAGGAGCAAGGTGATCAGGAGTGGGGAATGAAGGCAGATTGTGTGAGGTACCAAAGGTGGGTGAGGGAGACGGTACTCAGCAAGGTTGATAGGAATGATGGATGGCGGCCCAGAGGGGGTACAGAGCAGCGGATGGCTCCTTTGGCACAAATTTCTTAGGGATTGCGGCATGGGGTAGGTTTCCCTTAGTACTGCTTCCGTCCGAATGGCTGATTTCATCATTGATGAGATTGGAGATGTCCGAATTGTTAATGCCCATTATTTCGGTTGCCCTTTGCATTTATAGTTTCACATTGCTGACGTAGTTTTCCTTGCTCCAGGTCATTCCAGTCCCTCGAATGCAGACGGTAGTTGCCCGCTGTGCCTTTGTTTGCCAACTTGTCCGTCAGACCATTCTCGTCGCGTTTGACAGCTAGGAAGTGAAGGCTGTTTATACTCTAGATATTACTTTTTATTCTTTGGAGGATTTTGTTTAATTGCCAGCTGTCTGGCACCTTGGCAACATCCAAGCCCTGGTGTAGTTTTCAGCTGGCCTGAGTTGCCAGGGTCGAGTCCCCTTCTATAATCAGGGGTCCCAAATTGTGGATTTTAGCAATGGCTAGCCCATGTTCTAGAGCATGTAGTTCGACAGTGTTGTTGGTAGAGTTTCCAAGGTTGCCTTTATAGATCCAAAGGATTTACCCCTGTGAGTTCCTGAAGACCTCCCCAAAGCCAGCTCTGTTCGAGTTGCCTTTCGCTGCCCCGTCGTAGTTGAATTTGATAGTGCTTGTCTCCGAGGGAGACTAGTGAACTGCAATTCCCCAATTTCTCGAAATGGTTGACGCATTGGAGAAATGGGTGAGATGAAGATCTAGGAGGGTGAGAATGCTCATATCCGAACTGCTTGGAGGGTCGTTGGGGCAATGGAGAGTAGAAGAAGCCTTTGTTTCCCAGATTGTTTACTTGACGATGGAAAGAACAACTTCTTCCTTTTGGTATATTCCTCTGAAAATTCTAGCATTCCTTTCCTTCCACAGTGCCCAACAGATGATACCCGGTATAAGGTTCCAAGCCTTGTTCACTAGAGGATTGGGGGAAAGGGAGGATCTCCAATTTTCGATGGTATTAAGAATTGAGGAGATGTCCCGATCCGAAGCCTTGAAAACAAGATACACCCAATTCCATAGCTTGTTCGTGTAGAGGCACTCGTTCATCAAATGATTTGCTGTTTCTTCCTTTAGCTCACATAGATTGCATCTAGAGGGGCCAATGAATCCTTTTTTCCTTAGATTGTCCCAGGTAAGAATTTTTGTGTGCAAAATGAGCCATAAAAAAAGGGTGATTTTGGGCCAGTGTTTCCTTTCCCACAAAGATTTCCATTTTTGCTCTGATTGATGTTGGTCATGGAGCGCAGTGTAGCTGTAAGCTTCCTTTAAGTTAAAGTGCTCGACCGGATTCTTTCCCCATCTAATCTTGTCCTCAGAGTTTTCGAATTGAATTTGTCTTTTTTGGAGTTCGCTCGAGAGCTCCTGCCACACCAAAGGGTTGTTTGGTGGTTCCCAATCTTTTTCATCTAACCATTTCCTCCACTTATCACTGCCATTGCTAGGTTTCTAGTATTGATTGACCTTGATTTTGCCCTTGTTTTGCATGCCAATCTTAATTTGTTTGAATTGATCCTTTGCAAGGTTTGACCTTTGTTGCTAGGCATCTTCCCAAAAGAGATCTCTGTCCCCATTTCCCACCTCCTAGAAACTGTGATTTTGGATGATTGCTCTGCTGTTTCATGCCTGGTTCCATATGACAGAGCCCTTTTTGGTCCCATTGAGATTGATGAGATGTTCCTGCGAGCTATGTCACAGGGTTCGGCGAACCTGAAGTTTCAGGTTCGAAATTCGCCGAACCTGAAATTTTTTTTTGAAATTCGTTCAGGTTCGCCGAACCTGAAATTCGAACCTCAAGTCGAACCTGAACGAACTCGAACCTAAACGAATCTAAACGAACCTCAACGAACCTGAACGAACCTGAACGAACCTGAACGAACCTGAAGGCGAAATTTAATGAATTTTTTAAGGTTCAATTTTTTTAATGATGCACTGAGAACTTCGTTATGACAACCATGATAGCTGTTTTATCCTACCTTCATCACTGTACTCTAGACCATCATGTTGACTGTGATCATGCGAGTGTATTCCATGACTACAGGATCATTGTGATCTTTCTTACATAGACAGTGAGATCATGTAAAGATAGTGAGGGATCCGAAGATCTTTCCATTACATATATATATACATTAACTGTTAAGAAAGAGATCCACCGAGATGAGATACTATTCCTCACTATACTGAGGTCCTTATTGTCTCATTTATTCCGAGACTGTAATGGTTACTATGGCTCTTTGTTATGCAGGGATTGTATCCTGCGGTTTTGTTATTGTGCCACAATTGTAGTGTATATATATATATGTGATTGAGACAACGTCTAACATCAATCTTATTAGGTCGAGAGAGAGGTTCTATCACTGTTGTTCTTTTTCTAGAGTCTAGACTTCTACAGGAGTATCACCAAGGCCTTGATGTGAAGACTGCCATGCAAGATCCATTGACATTGTGCCTTTGTCCTAGATCTTATCATCTTTGCTACTCCATTCAGCTGAGATCCTCACAGGTATGTCGAGATCACTAGCTGTGCAATTGTGATATGTCTAGGTAGATTTGTATGCTAAAACAGATATGTCGAGAATGTCTAATCCTTCAATCTTTGCAATGTCCATTATACAAGGTTATTCCTGCTCCATTAGACCGAGGTCATATATAGCTATATATATATATATTATATATATATTATATATATATATATTATATTATATATACATATATATATATTGAAAAATATGTATAGTCGAACCTAATGTCGAACCTCATTCGAACCTGATCGGAAAATTCGAATTCGAATCGAACTTAATCGTTGTCGAACTCGAATTCGAACTCGAACCATGTGACATAGCCTACGAGTGGGTAGGAACATATTTTGCTTTCTAGAGGATGCCCCAGGGGGAGTTTGGGTTTACAATCCAACGCCACAACGTTTTGGCTCCTAGGGCTTTTCCTAAGAGCTTAGGGTCCTTGAGGCCGAGACCACTGGTTTTTTTAGGTTTACACATTTTATCCCAAGCCACCAATGCCCACTTCTGCTTCTTTTTCGAGCCTCTCCACAGGAAATTCCTCTGGATATTTCTGATAGTATTGGAGATGGATTTAGGAGTTGCTAGGGCTGAGTACAAATATTGTGGAATTCCCTGTAATACCAGTTGGCAAGCCTTTTTTCCATTTTGGTGATAAGAGCTTCCCATGTAGAGCGAGCTAGGGGCTTGTCAGTGAGAAGGACACCAAGGTATCTTGAGGGGAGGTTGCTTCTTTGAAATTCCATGGTTCTGGCTAAATTCTTTGGATAGCTAGAGGGGTGTTAAAGAAGAACAATTTGGACTTTTCTTGGTTTATTGAGGTGCCAGAGGTAGCAGAGAAACTTGAGAGAATGGCTTTGAAGGATAAGGCTTCTTTAATTGTGGGGAGACCCATTAGCAAGGTACCATCCCCAAATTACTGATGAGTGGAGGGAGTAGCAAAGGTATAAAGCTTGAGGCCAGAAAGTGTATTGGAGGAAGAGGCTGCTGTGATGGATCTGCTGAGCCCCTCTGCCATTACAACATAAAGAAAGGGAAAAATAGGATCCCTCTGACGGATGCCTCTAGAAGGGTTGAAGGGCTAAGATGGGGATCCGTTCAAGAGAATCGAGAAAAAAGCCCCTGAGACCATCGCCATAATCCATTTTATGCAATCTTTGTGAAACCCAAACGCTGCTAGGGCCTCTTTCATGTATACCCAACTGATTTTATTGAAAGCTTTAGACATGTCCAATTGCATCATCATTCCAGGCTTCCTTTGAACTTTGATAGAGTGGATTAGTTCATGGGAAAGGATGATGCTATTCATTATTTGCCTCCCTTCCAAATATGCAGTTTGGTGGTTGGGAGATGAAGAGAGGCAGGATGGTTTTTAATCTATTAGCTAAAACTTTTGAGATGATCTTGTAAATGACATTGCAGAGGGCTATAGGACGAAATTTGTTTGGGGAGTCAGCGCAATCACCCTTGGGGATTAAGGTGAGAAAGGTGGAATTAAGAGCTTTTAGGACTGATTTTTGAATTCTGGACTCCACTAGGGCATGGACCTCATTTTTTTAACATGGGCCAACATGCATTGTAGAAGTCTATGGTGAACCCATCAGGACCAGACGCTTTACTAGTGGGCATAGTCATGACAACTTCCTCCATTTCCTCAAAAGTGAGACTTTCCTCAAAAGCATTTTATTGTGGTCCTCAATGAGGATCTCTGGGAGGATGTTATTTATATTTTGAATGTCCCTTGCTCGATCAATCCTAGGCTTTGAGAGGAGAGTGCGGAAGTACTGATTTAGTTCATCTGCCATGTCCTCATGAGATTGCATAAGGTTTCCTTCTCTGTTCTTTAGGGCCAATACTCTATTGTGTCTTCTGTGCTGTATCATCGATCGATGGAAGGAAGCAGAGTTCTTTTCCCCACACTTTAGCCAGTTGATTAAGGATTTTTGATGCCAGAGTTTCTCTTCTTGAGAGACTCTTTCCTCCCAACTTTTTTGAAGATTGAGCTCTCCCTATTTCCTTTGTTTTGTGATGCCGTCATTGATGATTTGTTGCTGGAGGATTTCCATTTTAAGTTCCAGGTTCCTTTTGTCAGTGAAGATGTTGCCAAAAGTTTCCTTGTTCTATTGTTTGATCTCATTTTTGATTTGTTTCAATTTCTGCTGAAATTTATACATCTTATTTCTGGTTATTGGGATCAGTTTACTCCATCATTCTTTCATTTTTTCCATGAAATCCGGGAGCTCCAGCCAAAAGGATTCGAATACGAATGGCTTATTCTTCGAGGTTGGGGAGATGTGTATCTTCTGGGATATCAGCCAATGGTTGGATCTTGATTGTGGGAGAGTTCTTGCTTTTGTTTCCCAGGGGGTGAGATAGATCTCTTATGAGAGGAGGAATCGATCAAGCGTAGAAGCTGTTTGTCTTTCTCCCTCTCATTTGTTATTCCATGTGAAAGTGCCATTATTCGCTGGGATATCAATTAGACTGAGGCCTTCTATGGTGGACTGAAAGGCTTTGGAGTTCTTATCAAGTTTTTTTATGCCTCCCTTCTTTTCCCCGAGATTTATTACCATGTTGAAGTCCCCTGCAACGATTTTAAAACGCAGGTGGATGGTTTCCATTAGTTTAGATATGCTCTGCAACATCTTGATTCGTTCCACCGTAGATGTTGGTAACACAGATGCTTTCATTGGTACCAATGATTTTCAAGACAATGGTTATGGAGTATTTTGTGGTAACGAAGGAGGTGAGGGCATACTGAGAGCTTTTCCACATGGTCATTATTCCCCTTGCTGATCCTATGGCTGAATTCTCTTGCTTTTGTTTCCCAGGGGGTGAGATAGATCTCTTATGAGAGGAGGAATTGATCAAGCGTAGAAGCTGTTTGTCTTTCTCCCTCTCGTTTGTTATTCCATGTGAAAGTGCCATTATTCGCTGGGATATCAATTAGACTGAGGCCTTCTATGGTGGACTGAAAGGCTTTGGAGTTCTTATCAAGTTTTTTTATGCCTCCCTTCTTTTCCCCGAGATTTATTACCATGTTGAAGTCCCCTGCAACGATTTTAAAACGCAGGTGGATGGTTTCCATTAGTTTAGATATGCTCTGCAACATCTTGATTCGTTCCACCGTAGATGTTGGTAACACAGATGCTTTCATTGGTACCAATGATTTTCAAGACAATGGTTATGGAGTATTTTGTGGCAACGAAGGAGGTGAGGTCATACTGAGAGCTTTTCCACATAGTCATTATTCCCCTTGCTGATCCTATGGCTGAATTCTCTGTGTAGCTGTATTGCTTGAAACAATTTTTTTGCAGAAGAGATGATTACTAGAATGCCTTTAGCTGCGTTGATTTCAGATGGTCATTGACCTAAGCTTTGCTTTAGTTCCTCTTAAAAGAGATAGACTCCTATTTTTTGAATTTGGTCTTCTGGGGTTGCCGCCAGTCTTTGAGTATGATGAGACATTTGACCCTGAATCCAGGTGTTCCTCCATTTGAGCCGTGATTTCCATTGTTGCAGAGATGGGTTGGAAGATGAACATCAAGATGACATTTCATAATGGTGTGATTAAGGAGGTCTATATGGAGTAGTTGAAGGGATTTGATGTGCATGGGGGGGATTCCCACGTATGTAGGTTAAAGAGAGCATTGTATTGACTCAAGCAAGCACCATGTGCATGATATTCTAGGATAGACAACTATCTACAAGGGAATGGGCTTCCCCAAGAGTGATGTTGACTGAAACCTATACTACATATTGGTTAGGGGAGAGCCACTCACTCTTGTGTTATATATAGATGACTTCTTTCTTACAGGTTCAGAGGAGCTCATCGCAGATTGCAAGAGGGGTCTTGCTTCAAAGATTGAGATGAAAGATATGGGGTTGATGGACCACTTTCAGGGGCTAGAAGGTGGCAAAAAAGATGGACAAATCTTCCTTGGAATGGGGAAGTATGCTGTGGAGATCCTAAAGCGATCTAGGATGCAGGATTGCAGGCCTATGGCTATGCCAATGGTGACCAATTGGAAGAAAATAGATGCTTCCAAGTCAGTGGTAGTGGACCCCACTTTATACAAGCCGCTGATTGGCTCTCTTATGTACTTTGTCAACACCAGACCGGATATATGTCAGCGAGTGCATTGAGTGGCTGCGAAACACATACTCAGGTATTTGCGTGGTACGGTGGAGTATGGGTTGAGTTATGTCTAGTGAGATGGAGTAAAGCTAGTGGGTTATTTGGATGTTGACTTGGTAGGTAGGTCAGGTTGCTATTTTAGCTTGGGGTCTGGAGCTATTTCTTGGTTCAACAAGAAACAAAAGTTAGTTGCATTGAGTTACGCTGAGGCTAAGTAGATGGCAGCAAGTTTGGCATCATGTGAGGCCATTTGGCTTCAGAAGTTACTCATGGGGCTGTTTTATTAGTAGTTGGAGCTGACCATGATGCATTGTGACAATCAAAGCTACATCAAGCTCTCAGAAAATCTAATGTTTCATGATAGGTCAAAACTTATAGACATCAAACATTACTTCATTCGGGACCGTGTATCGAAAGGCAGGGTGAAGCTGCAATATATACCTACAGATGGACAGGTTGTAGACATACTCACGAAGGCCTTGATGAATGATCTAATAATCACCTTATGGGTGACCTTAGTTGAAGATTTATTAAACAAAAAGGTATTACAGACTCATGTGTGTTCTGTGTTATTCAAGCAACAAATCGATCAGATTGCCAATACATAGGCATTTAAATGAAAAGACAGCAGAGAAATACAGTAAGCAACACAAAGACACAAACAATTTTTAATAAGGAGTTCACCCTATTCTCCAGGGCTACGTCTCCGGTCCAGCTTCAGTGGTGGCCTTGTTTTATTGTGTCTTACAGCAGAGAAAATACAATACAGGGACTTAATCTGAGTTCTCCTAAAGTAGATTTTGCTAGGTAGTGTGGTTCTTGGATTCCCCAAGCCACTCGGAGTACACAGACTCGTTCTTTTCCTACTAGCTTTGTGACCCTTGGTCTACAGTGGAAAGAGCCAATTGTGATGCTCAATCCAGACATATTCCTCTATGGGAAGGATTGAATCTTCAAGCTCTTTGGTGCGCGATGCTGCCTATGGTCAGCTCGGCTCTCTGTCTCCTCTGCTTGGCTTTACTGCTCTATGTGTTCAGTCCTCCTCTCAGGGTTCACTATTCACTGTCTCTCTTGGTCACTTGGACTCCTCTCCAAATCCTCTCCCTTCGACTGTCTCTATTCATGGCTTTAACCATTCGATCCCTATGCCTGTTCGGTTGCTCTCTTGCTTGCGTTGATTCTCCTTCTGCAGTTGCGCTTGGAGTTCCCTGTTCGGCGTCAGCATGAACGCTCAGGAAGTGGCCACATGTTTCCATCTAACTGGTGCCAGCATGCTTCGTCGGTTCGCTTCTTCTGTTACGTTGTGTATGCGTTCTTTCTCCACCATGGCGATCAAATGGACTCCAAATCCCTTTAGAACGCGACTTAATCCCTCGTCGATTCCGCTTCCTCCATCGGGCGCAATCTCAACCTTCCGATCTGCGCTCCTCCAGATCCAACGTCATACGCACGTCGAGCGCGGTTGACTTGCTCGACCGATAACGCGCGATCACGACGGTTTTTCTCTCACCTCCGCCACCACGCGTTGATCGCTGAGTGGGATCGCTCCGCTCTTTTCCAAAACCTCTTACCGTTCAAGGGTGCCCCGATCAATACTGCCGGTTTTCCAGAGTGTGGGTCCCGCCTTTGCACTTTAGTGCTTTTCGTTTCTCCGCCTGTGGTTCTCTGGCTCCCAACGTGACCAAGGGCTTAAGGCTCCCCCATTTCGGCCTTGTTTGCCCAGCAAATCACATCCTTTTCCCGATCCGGGGCTCCCAGGGGCTACTTTGGCCGCCTGCGCGGTCTCCATGGGCCTCGGTCAGCGCGCTTTGACCGAGGTCCTCGTCGTTCCACATCAGCTGCCATGGCCATTGGTTTAGGGTGTTTTTGATTCTTTAAAGATTTGTTTCGTCCCGATACAGTCAAGGTTCTTTGTCAGTGGTTTATGGATCCGATTCGGTTCAATGAAAGGCAAGTTCGGCTTCTTCAGGGACAAGTTGGGGGTGGTGCAGAACACCTTCCTCACTAAGAGGTAGTGTTAAAAATTGTAGTTTAGATAGGTGTCTCTGCATAGGCCTTGTGTCTAGGAATGCAAAAGACAGCTTAATAATTACTTATTTCAGCAGTTTTAATTATTCCAAGTTTTGCTTAGGAAAACTACATTGATTTAATTAATTAATGTAAACTTAAGTTAAAAACTTAAATGATGACTGATGGTATAGACCCATGGTATTCTAATGACCCAAGGTGTTTGGTCTTAGAAGAATTATAAATTGCTGGAATGAGTGAATGGACACATTATTTTTGAAATCACTTTGAGTGGGAGAGAAGAGGGTCAGATTGGGTGAAAAATAGGAAAGTTGAGCAGCTGAGGAGAGGGGTCATACTCTAGGCTGAGTGAACAGGAAAAGAGGCCATGTTTTTGCTGGTGTCCTGGGTTGTGGAAAGGGGCTGTACGCTGCTGTGGAAAGAAGTCATGCTTCAGGCCGTACCGAGCGAAAAGAGGACCGACTTCCGGAGCTGCTGATTGGTTGTAATATCTCTGGTACCGCTGCTGTAATATTTTCCTGAAACTTAATAAAATTCCTCTTTGCTAGTTTTTCCCCACATTGGGGATTTCCAGAGTAAATAGCTGTATAAAAATTGAGTGTTTGAATTTTTGTTTTTTGGTGTGCATAAGTTGTTAGAAGCTCAGCTGTGTTAACTGTGTGCATATTTCAGATTTATATTTCTGGGTTTTCAGTAAAAATAAAATCTGGGTATAAAAATTTACTGGCACATTAATCTGATTGCTGGGCTTAGAGAATTTGACAATTGAATGAGGAAATCCTATCAGCTTGTGTTGTTGTCTACATGCATGCGATCTTCTTTGCCCTCATTGTTTGATTGATAACACTCAGTCTCTAGTTCGGACTACTTTGATGGAAGTTATTTCAGCTTTTTCAATGATTTTTTTAGAAGTGCTTATTGAGTTCTTAGCTGTCTTGTCCAAAATAAGGTGCATGGTTGCTTATTAGTTCCTACTTTGAAGCACTCTTGTTGATCCTTGACATGTGAATTTGATCAGATCACTCTGGAGCACTTCGTTGATCTTTGAGAATCTTGCATTATGTGCATCTTTGTTGGTATACTATCAACTTCAACATGCTTTTAGCCATTTTCATGTCATTTAAGGAGACTGCTGCAGATTGGCAGCATTGTGGAATTTCTGCTCTCTAACCTGATTGCTTGTGTCTATGCTTGTTGAAACTTGAAAGAAACAATTATATTCTTCACGAATTCTGAAGAAGTTCAGGTGAATATTTTTGTTTTAGAGGCTATAATTTTGAAGAACTACTCGCCATTTAAGCAATTCTGCACCTCGTTATGTTGTGGTTTTTGTCAATTTTGGATGATCTTTTTTCGTTCCTACCCAAATCAGTTTCAAGGGGGTTATGTAATGCTGATATGATCATCATTTTTTTTAAGCACATATCCTTCCCAAATTGAAGAAGAAGGGGAGATATTATTTGGTGCATATTTACTTGGCTGGACATATGACAAAGGGATGGTTGTCATATTTTGTCATTCCAGTGATTCTACCCCAAGTCAGGTTTTAGGTGGGATGGTAGTAATAATGATTATCTCCTGATCTTGACTCGGGATGTTATATGTAGCATGACAACAAATCAAGCCATTAGAGGTGAAGCTATTAATATTGTCGAAGGAACAAGACAAGATCCTAAGTAAGTCAATCTTGTGGGAGATCACACCCAGAAATTGGGAGATTGTTCTAATATTGACAAACCCCATTAATTGAGGTTGATACCCACAAATCTTGTTGGGCCCTTGTAAACTATTCATACATCGGGCAATCATGAATTGAAAAGAGCATTTTGGGAGCGTATGTTTCCTGTGCACATTATAGAGGTTTTACTACCAAAAATCCAGTGTCTGTGTTTTATGTGACGTGTAATATGTTATTAGATTGTTTGCATGTTGGATTCATCTTAATGATGTCCAGTTCCAATGTTAAAATTAAAAAATAAGTGTATATTTCTGCCTCGATATCCAATTGCCTATCATGACCTATTTAGTGGACTCCCGTGGACTTGTTGACCCACTCGAATTTATGTCGTTTCATTGACTTAGCAAGGGTATCAGCAATCTTCTCTTTGGTTTCGCAAATAACCAACAGCATGACCATTTTCCTCGTGAAATAATATTACACGTCTTTGTATTTCAATCTGACATGATAAGTTGAGTTCTTTCCGTTGCCACCGCACTGTGGTTGTCACATGTGTCTTTGTTGGCTTTCCTGTTATGGAGCCTTAAATCTTTGCATAACTGTTAAAACGACAACACTTCGTTACACGCCATGTACACATTTGCTTGACAATGCCATAAGTTCGTGTTTTCTTCTAAAATTCCTATTGTCACTGCTACCAGTAAAAATATAACTAGCAGTTGATTTCTATTTATATTGTTTGCTCCTCCAAGACTTGTCTAGAGTTTCATTTCATTCAAAACACCCCGTTGTATTTAAGGGCTGGTTTGCTTAGCTTGATAGATTTCACCCATGATTTGATTGAGGAAATAAAGTAGTTTTCCAATTGCCATGAAATGTAATTATAGAGATGATCATCCCAAGATTGGTCGAGTAAAGATGAGAGGATTGTGTCATCTTCTGGTGCTGTTTTCTAGTTTAAGAGCTGTATGTAAGGTTGAAAGGTTGTGTTTATTCCCTCTGTTGTGTCTATTTTCATGGGATGATTTTGCAGTTTGAAAAAGTCTGAGGTGTATATGTTTGGCAAGTGGATGCAGGTATTAATTGGAAACAAGTAGACTGTACATAATTTTTTGTGCAAGATAGAGGTCTGTCATGACATGAAGATTTTCATCGTACTAATAACGAAGCAGAGATGCTGTCTAAAAGAATTAGTTTGTGTCATGGTCGTTTGGCTCGACTATCAAATCCAGTATGAAAGCAGATCATTACAAAATCGGCATTATACGAGTACGTTAGCCCCAGGATTATTTTTAGGGAGCGGATGACTATCAAGCAGCATGAAGTGTAGCTTCAGAGAGATTTACTTAAATCCGCAAGATTTATTTTGAAACCTTTTAAATTTCTATCATCTCTGGAGTTATTTTTAGTTATAAACCCCTTTTCTTGATTTAAGTTAAAAACCACGCTCCTTTGAAGTTATGCTCTATATGCGTATTCGGCATAAATGATAAAATCATCCTTGATCACATGGAGGTGACAACAAAAATGATTTTTCAGTTTTTAGTAGTGGAGTATGTCTTCTTTCTCGTTTATTTGATGTCAAAGTCTCGTATATTTTGGTTATCTCTAAATCTTGAAAATAGTCTCCAATCTTTTGGCATGTATTTCTATTTCTGAGATGTTCTCGAATTTACATCTAGAACGCTTTTTTGGAAGATGAGGTATTTGTCAATGGTTTCTGATCTTGGAAAACCATCCAGGCTATTTCTGGGCAGTAACAAAAATCTTGTGTCGTTGGTGATTTCTGGACTCTTAATAAATAAAACATTCTACATTCTCAATATTTTTTCAGATTATTATCACTGGAGATTCTGAAGGCATTCCTTTTATCAAAATTGCAATTTTGAATTGAATAAATTGCTGTTAAGGCATTCTTTTTAGCAAAATTGTAATTTTGAATTAAAGAAATTGCTGTTCTTAGTTCAGAAATGAACTCAGCACCCTTTAATATTCCTGCACAATTTGATTGTGTAGTCAAAATGTTTTTTTTTTAGAATTGCGAGGGAAAAATGTTCATTTCCTTTTTGCTTATTCTAAGCAGCTGGAAAAAGGCCAGTTTGTCAAACGTTTAGACTACTGTAAAAATAAACATTTGTTATACCAAGTAGCTGGAGAATGGCCAGTGTGTCACACGTGTAGACTACAGTAAAAATAAGCATAACAAGGGTTTCCGATAAAATATACATAAAAATATATGTAACAAATAGTTTCCGAATATATGTAACAAATGGTTTCCAACTCTATATGACCTCATTTAACATTTAAAATTTTAATGCAGTGAAAGGTAAAAGACTGAAAAAAAGGTCTGGTAAAAAAATAAATGGATAAGAGGTGAAGGGGCTAAGTGTACAGGTAACAGTTAACATATTTAGTAATGGTTGGAATAGGTGGGATTGATTTTCGTTTGTTTTCTATTTCAGATTTTATCTGCAAAATCAAAGTGGGGGTTTAATTTCTATTTGGTTACCCGTTCAAATTTGATCGAAGTTGACTTGTGGGATTGATTTTTATTTGTTTTCTACTTCAAATTTTATCTTTTAATTTGAGAAAAAAACGTAAAGAAAAAAGAAAAAGAAAATGAAAATGTAAGCAAAATCCAAGTGGGGGTTTAATATCTATTTGGTTACCTGTTCAAATTTTATGAAAGTTTTTGGGATATCTTTGTGCTTATCAGACTTGTGGGATTGATTTCTATTTGTTTTCTACTCCAAATTTTATCTTCTGAATTTGAGAAAAAAAAAATGTAAAGAAAAAAAGAAAAAACGATGTAGGCGGTTTAAATTCTATTTTGTTAATTTCTATTTGGTTACCCTGTCAAATTTTATGAAAGTCTTTGGAATATCTTAGTGCTTATCAAACTTGTGGGATTGATTACTATTTGTTTTGTACTCCAAATTTTATCTTCTGAATTTGAGAAAAAAAAGAAAAAAATGTAAAGGAAAAAGAAAAAAAATGTAGGGGCAAAATCAAAGTGGGGTTTAAATTCTATTTTCTTACCCGTAATTTTTTTTTGGGAGTTTTTGGGATACCATAGTGCTCATCAGAATTGTTTGTCAATGTGTAAAAAGAAAGGAAAAAAAAAAGAAAGCTGAAAGAGCAAAATTAACCCCCAAGAAATGAAATAGTATATTTTTTCAAATTTCGAATTATTTGTTTGTTTTCAATATTCTTATTTCACAATTATTTATTGATTTTTTCTATATTCCTAGTTTTCAAAACTGTTTTTGACATTTCTCCATTTTATGCTTTTATAAAAAGAGCTATCCTAAGTTATTTATCCCTATTATGTTTTGAATTTTCATTTTTTTAAACCACATTTCTATCTATCTAAAGTTATTATTTTTGAAATTTGTTGTTATCGGTCCATTTTTTTACAACACATTTCTTTCTATCTAAAGCTATTATTTATGAAATTTTTACTTTATTTATTATTACCCATCTTTTAACCACATTTTTGGATAGAATAATGTAGTTTGCAGCATTATGATACTACATTGTCTCATTAAAATTACAATCTGTGCTCAAGCTTGGTCACTCTATCACTTTGCAAGTAAATATTAAAGTAGATGTAAATGTAATCAAAATTTGTAACTAAAAATTGTAAAGGTAAGGTTGTGTTGAACAAGCAATAATTCTTTTATTTGTCTTTGTATGTAACTTTATAGTTTGACTTTTCTATGTTTTAACATTTTTTTAGTATATTTTTATCAATTCTACTCAAAATTTGGCAGGGATTAGTTAAAATCACCAGTTTGAACTATGTAGCCTGCACAATCTAAGTGTCCTAAGGAATTTCAAAGGTGCTGAATACATTTATGCATTCAAAAATGTGTTTTAAACGACAAAAAATGACAATCTTGCCCAAAATTGTATTGCTAGATTTTGGCCGAAAAAACCAAAATGTGGAAGAGTTGGACAACATCATTTGTAAGGATATATTGAACAAGTAATACTTTTTTATTTTATTTTATGTTTTTCCTTTGTCACATGACAGTCAAAAAAGTGATTATACCATTTCCCTTTTTTTAGTCTTAGTTTCAAAGGTCAGTGAATAAAGTTTATATCATCCCTTGAAAACTTCTAGTTTCATGTCATTAACACATTTCATCATCTTTAGTGAATAATAAGGAATATTCACACTCGCCACTTTATCTATTTGATTTCTTTTCTGGTTACCATTGGCCTTGTGCCAATATTGGAGTTGTTCGATCCATCATTTTTGTAGAGTATAAATTGAAAGTGAAAGGCAATAATGGAGGTGCTTTTGAGATTGCTAACATCAAGATCTAAAATTCTCTTGCTTTCCTTGTTTTTCTATTTTTTTCATTTGAAAGATATTCCCATAAAAGTGCATTTATATATGTTTTGTATCTAACTCCACTGATGTTGCTTGTTATGAATTGAACGAGTTATGGGTCCAAGATATGACATCCAAATGACTAAGAAAACAAGGACATGTGATCAAGTTCAAACCTATTTGGGGAAAAACATTAGAACTTGAAGTAGAAGTTGGTATTCTTAAACTTGTCTATGGAGACACTCGATGTAGTGTTTGATATGGGAACGACTTACAAGTGAGGTGACCTATACCAAATGTTTAAAGATGAAACCTTTTGGGAGTTGTCTTTCCTTCTCGGTGAATAAAACCAGATGTTCGTGCTTACCAGTGAATTAAATAGTTGTGGTTAGATCTTAGATATTTCCTTGCATTGAGGTCATTTCTTGGATTATCAACAAGGCATATATTTATAATTGACTTTACCAAAGATGTTTTTAATAAAGCCATCCCTGCATTCCAACCCTCAACGCTTAAGACTGTTACAAATTCCCACAAATCAAGGTCATGGTCCTTGATGACATAAGGAGGCTATAGTTCCCTTTCAACTATTGAGACCTCATGAAATATTAGTGGGTCAACTCCAAATATTTCATATGGAAAGTATCCTACTGTGCATTTAAGTACACCATTCAAAATTAAGGTGGCTTCGTCTGCAACTTATATGGAGAAGATGCTAGTTAGTGCCAAGAGTCTTTGGTGCCATGATGTATGCTATCACTTGCATTTCCTACCATTTTCAACTATGCTACCATCTTGTTAGCATCAATGCTTCAAGCTATATTTAGAACCAAACCCCTAGGCAAGCACTTGCATGCTTTGTCTTCTTTTGGATGTTGTTTGTGTTATCAACCATTACTTGGGGATTGGCCAATTACTTGTGGGAGAATTGCTATAGGATCCAATACATAAATTTGTGAGTAGTTCATAGCGACAATGTACAAGATAATTTTATGTGAGCTTTTGAAGTATATGTTAGAGAGGCATGCATGCAATTGGAAAGATAGGTAATTGATATGTCAGTGACATAGGGATAAACATTGAGTTTTCAGAGCTACCAAATGTCCTCACATACTCCAAGTTTATCCCTTATAGATTGGCTCTACTAGAAGTGGCTTATCAAAGCTTTATACATGGAGTTGGGGTGTCTTTCACTTGTGATAAGAGAAATATATGGCCTCCATTGCCATTTGACATAGGACCTTATGGGTTCCAAAATGTAAGAGATGCGGTTGTTGAAGCTAAAACTTGACCACCTTTCGTTTTGGAGAGGAAAGGTTAAATATGCATGACCCCTTATACATAGTTAGCGAACATTGCCATGCTTGCAAATATAGGTGGCCTTACCAACACAAGGTGTGGTAATAAGAAGAAGTCCATTAGAGAGCCACATTATTAGATTAATTGGTCTTTTGGATGGGATGTTGTAGTTAGGAAAAGAAATATAAGAGAAAATAACCGACAGAGGGAGCATGTTGAGGAGAGACAAAAAAAGGAAGTAGAGGAAGCAACAATAAGAGCAACAAATAAAAAGGGATTGAGAAAAACATTGATAAGAAAAGGGAAGGAGATGAAAAAAAGTGATGAGGGAGATAGAAGCTTAGGGCTTATGAACCATGGGCAATCGAAGGCTCATACAAAACATCATGAGCCACAATTAAAGGAGAGAATTTCCTTATGAGAAAATTGGATTGAGGAAATTTACCCCTCCCAAGTTAGATAGAGTTGCATTCCTAAATTCTTTTATTTTGGATAAAAGCAAAGGGGACATTAGAGGAAATTTCAGACTAAAAGTGGTCTCCTAAGAAAAAATAATAAAATAATAAAATAAGAGTTATGAATTTTGGAGGCAAAATAAGATTAATTTTTGTTTTTTTTTTTGTATTTTTGGTTTATCTTCTTATTGGTTTACTCATATTTCAAGTGTAGACACTCGGTGGATGCAAAAAAAAATTCCGCATCCAATGAATACCTATTAGCATACTTTTGAGAATACCTACATTGATAAGAATTAAGAATACATTAAAAAACATGTTCAACCAAAAATGCAATTAAAAAAAGTTAACTTTTATTTTTTTTTTTTTTTTTTATTTTTCCTTCAAAATATTTACTTGTACCTTTTTTAAAATTTAAAAGATTTTGATTAGTTTTCATATTATGTACATGGAAATTTCAAGGGCACTTTTAGGCTGAAATTTCCTATAATGGAGTGTTTAAGTAATCTCATAAGAAATGGAAGCTATTGGGAGTTACCTAATTCATGATTATGATTGAGACACCTTTGATGGTTGGCATGATCTAGTTGCTACAATGTTTGTAGGGGTCGTATTCTCTTAAGTTTCAAAGTTCAACATCATGAACATGGCCAGGGTGATAGAAGAATAGATTCTAAAGATGGAAATGTTGGTGTAGGAAATAACTCATTACAAAGGTGACATGACCAACTTAGTGGTGGTAAAGGCTTGTGCCTTCAAACTACAAAATGAAAACACACTAAAAAACATATTTGTACTAATCTCAAAGAGTTCCAAGATGCTTCCACTCAATTCCTTACATACTTAGAAAATGTCAAAGAAAAGAAGGTAGTATTATATGGAATGTAGCTTAACATGGATGGGTTGAAGAAATGACAAGATGAGGAAAAATATGCACTAGATGACTTATTGAGGATGACAGAGGACAAGGACTAGTTATATTATGCAACTCTATTGAATTATCAAATAACAAGTGTAGCGTTGGAAAATGACATCACTGTTTTAGTAGATAATTGTAAGCACTTGTATCTTGACATGGAGAACGTTATGCAGAGATGCCATTTGCCACCATTAGAAGACATGGATGAACCTATACCAATGGCATAGATTTGAGCAAGTTGGAAGACAAAGAGTAAAGGAAGCATTCTAGGAATGACACCAAAGATCACTAGATAAATCATAAAAAAATACATGTTTGGTCCTTTTAAGGATATAAATTTAATTAATTCTTTTTTAGTACTTTAGAAAGGTAGACGAGGTTCTTGACTAGAGAATTGATATTTTATGATGTTGTCTTTGAGCAACCACTTCTTAGATACATCCAAGGCACATCATTCCAACAATGAGTATGGATCACTTATATTTAAGACAAAGGCATAATGTTTATCGTGACCATATTGAAAAATACAATGTAATTTAATATTGTTGTTCAAAAATGATCGAATGGAATCTGAAAAGATATAACAGCGTAAAGTGACGAATACATAAGAATTAATGATAGACGACAGGGTTCAAAGGTTTGTTGATTTTCTATAGAACATGCTTTTGGTTGATTTTAAATTTGTCTAACTTTCTAACAATTATAATGAGAAGAAATCCCTAAGGCCAATTTTGAAAAAGAGCATTGGTGTTGTATTATAAATGGGAGAGATTTTTCTAGTGCTTATGTTGTCACTAATACCAATGTAAGACAATATTATTTTATGGTTGACTCTTTTGCAATGAGTTTTATGGTTCTTATTGTCTTATATGATAGTTTGCTTTGAGTTGGTGGCTATGAGATTGTGAATAGTGAAGTTCTAACAAACTTATCTGTTTCTTCATCTTTGTGTATACTTATGTGTTTTCACATTCCTTAAATAACTTTCTATTTCAAAAAATTCGTAAGACATAAATATTTTGTATTTGCTTATTCAAATTTACCCCTAGATAGGATTAGATAGATAAGGTTGCATTTTGCATAGAGAATAATATCTTATTGCATTATGCATTTCACAACCAATTCCACAAGCAAGAAGTAATGGCTATTAGGCCAAAATCTAGATGGGTTCCCTAATTCAAATGTTGTGAAGTCTAATTGAAACTTTACTTCGTTAAGAACTCCTTGTTAAGTAGGTTACTTCACCCATGACAATAGAAATTGACACTGGGAGGAGGTCCTAACTTGCACGACTGATAGAAGTGCCCATTCTTCATGTAGTAATCACTTTGAACCTTCAACCTGCGAACCTTAGTCGAGTCATTTCCCTCCAAAGGCGACAATATTAGATTAGGCATCATGTTTGAAAACAATTTGAGTGCTTATGAAAATTCTTAATCACCTATAGAACACATGAAAGTTTTTCCTTGCCTTGAAGTAAACACCCCACGTCATCTTACTCGAGCACACTTGGGGGATTTGATAGCTACAAGTAGCACCTTAGTGATCTTGTTGGAAACCAACCTAAAGGTATTATATCCAAACTGAAGTCGAAATTTTGGTTGAGTTTGTGGAAGATTAAGTGGAACTTGCTCTAAAAGAAGTTCTTGAACTTTAGGACCAAATCTCATTTTCATCTCGCACCTCACATTCTCCAACCCTTGAACCTAAGTTTAGCAAGTGAGCTTATGATATTTTAAACCAACTGCTAGCTCACCAAATCGTTGAAAACCAACTTCGCGTGCCTACTTGGATGTTTTAAGGTGCCCTCAAATTGAGAGGTAAACTACATGATTTGCTTAAAGACCTTGGAAGAAACTTGCCAAAATTTGGCCCAAACAAATCATGTGCTCTAGAAGACTACATAAAGAATTTCTACTTGGTTGTAAGGTTAATGAATGCAGAGTGTTAATACATGGTATATAGATTGTTAATGTATACTTTTGAAAACAAGGCATCCACACAGTGTTATGGTTTGTTTGCATGTTCTATCACACATTGAGATGATTTTGAGAAGGTATTTATTATTAAATTTGGTAAATAGAAAACTCTAGCTCTTTTTTTGAAAGCACTAATAACCATTGTGACGGGGATAAATAAAATAATTAAATATTTTATTCAATGCTTCAATACAAATCTCAATAAATTCCTTGCTAACATCTAATTGGTCGAATAGGTTGTGGTATAATATTACACATTTGTGTTACACATTATCACTATGTTTGTCAAAGACACTGGTAAAATAACCTTAACGGAAAACATTGAGGCTAAGAAAGTGGAGAATGAAATGCTCACTATGGTCATAAATCTAGGAGGGGAAGACAATAAGGCTCTTGTTATAGGCAAGAAACCCATTTTATTAATCAAACCTACAAAAAATAAAGCTTGTTGAACTAGTGTATTAAAAATGTAATTTTTTTTCCAATTAAGTGGTTGATCTAAAAAATAATTTTGGGGAAGGGACATCCAACCAGATACATTAATACTTTTCCTTAAAAGAACCAACAACCCACAAAAGTCCCCAAAACCTTCAATGTTGAATTAAGATGTAGAAGAGGTGGGGATGGATAGCTTTTGTACTTTCCATTAGGCCCACCAGTTTGAGAAAAAAAAGTCCTTAGTGGATTAACTCCATGACCCTAGTTATAAATCAATGTTTTGATCAATAATCACTTTTCAGATAAAACCTCCCTAAAAGTTGAGACAAATGAAACTGTTGACAAATGGGAAGTCATTGTGGAAACAACCATGTTCCTTTGAGACTAAACACTTGACCCTCATGAGAATATAGTAGGAGAACTATCGACCACTCAACCTATCCCTAAAAGTTATAATACAAGGAGTAAATTCCCATATCCATTGTTACCTTTTCTATTAAATCCAACACAACAACTAGGATTGTCACACCCCCACTCAGACTCAAAATGACAATCCTCCATCTTGACCCAAAACTTCCACTAATGCTACCCAATCTAAGAAGGCCGTAATGGAAAGTTTGATCATTGAATGCATTGAATACAATGCCAAAAAACGATACCAGACGTTTCAATGTATGACCTATGTAGTCTCCCTCAACAAAGGGATTTGCTTATGAATGCCTTCACACCTCTCTCTATTTTACAATTGAAAACCACAACTATTTGTGAATTACCAACAATATCCCACTGCAGATGGGTAGAAAACTAAAAATGAATACGAGGAAAGAACACTACAAAATCTACCATAAACACAATCAACATAGGCATGCATTCGAACACACAAACACCCCCATTTATTTTGAATTTTGAAATAAACAATTATAATGTACATAATTGTCTGGTGGATTTGTGAGCATCATCTATTGTGATGCCATATTTTGTATGTCAAAATATGAATGCTATCTCCTCCAACTATGTAACTAAAATTATTTAGTTGTATAGGTCTAACATAAATGTCATGAGTGAACTCAAAGATGTCATGATAAAACTAGCTTTAGACTTTGTTGTTTTCCAAATTGCTGACATAATTGTTGTCTACATTCTTGAAGCTTATGGTTTGTTGTTGAGTATACATTGGTTACAAAAGTTATAGGGTTATTTTGCTATTGATTGTTCATACCTATGATTTCTTTATAAAGGAAAGATGAATCAAAATAAAGAGGACAGGGAAGTCCAAATAAAACACACTGTCATAGATTTGGAAGGTTAGAATGAACATATGGAATTTTTTCATTTAATTTTGGTAATAATTTCTAAACATTGACTTTGGGTGTTACACAACTCAATAATAACCTTTTAGATTAGAAATACATTCCAAACTCCTTCATTGCACTTGGGTAATGATAATGACTATAATATATTTATCTAGTGCTAGCTCATCTAATATAGATGTAAATATTAAAATTTGGACATCATTTTTTGATGGATCTAGATTAGAGGAGGGAGCAAGGGAGAGCTATGTTCTTATCGATACTAACAAGAAAAGAACTTTGATCTCCTATCAATTAGAGTTTGAAAGCACCAACAACATTTTTGAGTATGAGGCTTTGATTCAAGGTCTAAAAAAAGTCATCCACCTGAAGGTAAAATGCTTACAAGTTTTTGGTGGTTTTGGGAATAATTATTAGAAAGGTAAAAATTCTTTAAGGTTGTCTATCTCTATTCCTAAAAGGCTATCAATTAGAGGTTAGGAAATTGATTAATAATTTTGATGCATTAAACATCACTTCTATGCCTCATTTAAAGAATCTAGGTGCTAATACTTTAGCTAACACCACTTTAAAATTCCCCCCTTTAAATATTAGCTTTTCTATTGAACTCATTTTTAGGGCCATAATACTGGACAATGTAACCAATTAGAGGGTATTCAATGATGATGGGCAGATCACCAAATTCCTCACTAATGCAATCACCTTCAAGGATGCTATCATAGATGATGAAGAACATGAAAACGTTATGCATAACTTTAGGGAAACATGGATAAATTTAAGTATATCCCAATACGTAAAGGAGTTTCAACCATAGAGAAATCATTTCATTTGCAAACAAGGTTTCGTAAGACAATTAATGTGAAGATCAATAGTTCTATGAATCATGAGTTGATCAACCTGGGTATGAAGGACAATCCCAAATACATCAATTTGGAAACTTGTTGCTCAAAAGAAGAGACAAGCATACATCCAAATATTCGGGAAATATAAAGATGTATTTTCCTAGATGTATGAAGATTTTAGAAAAAATCGACATGCTATCCTTATCCAAGAGGACATTAATCCATCTCAACAAAATATTTTGATTCTTGAACTATTGATAGAAAATGAGTTTAAAAAGCTAGTAGATGCCAAGATTCTCCAAAGTTCACCACTTTGCTTGTATATCAAATTTAGTATTGACAGGAAGAAATATGGGGAGATAAGACTTTGTGCATATTTCCATAATCCAAATTAGGTATCTAACACATTTAGTTACCCTATTCCTTCAATGGAACATACCTTAAAACTCATCTTTGATGCTGAAATGTTCTATTTTCTAGACGAGTTCTTCAACTAAATCAAGTTTTGGTAGTTGAGTCTAGCTAATTAAAGATCACCATCCACATGAAGCCAAGAATGTATGTGTACCAAAGAACGCATTTTGGATTGGTAAACATATGTGTGATGCTCTAATTCACTATGAACATAACATTCAAAGAATTGATCAGTCTGACTATTTTGGTTATCTAGACAACGTTATCACATATTCCAAGAAAAGGACACACCACCCTGATCACACGAAATTAATTTTTAAACAAAGTTGGAAGTATGGTATATCTCTAAATCCAAAAAATAACATCTTCACTGTTTAGAAGAAAAACTACTGTGGCACATAATAACTAAGGAGGGAATATTCATCGATACAAAATAGCTCAATAGCAAGAAGTATATGTAATATTTCCTTGGGAGGATATTTATTTTTCACATATTTGTGGTCACCTTAGCTGAAATTGTCAAACCTCTCGAACAAATGATAAACAATTTTTCATAGTTCATATGGATTTGTTGAGAAAAAGGTTTTTGACAATGTCAAGGATGCCATAATTGTACCACTAGTGTTGCATAACCCAGATTTCAAGAAAGACTTTTTTCTATACACATTCACATCTAATCATCCTCTTGTGTCACTACTCACACAGAAGGATGAGCAAGGGAATGAATGTTTGATTTCATTAGGAGCAATAGTCTATATGGGGTAGGATTGAATCACCAAGTTATTGATAAACAATAGTTCATCGTTTTAAAGCAGTTAACAATTCACACCCTACAACTTAAAAAACCACATAAAGGTGATGGTAACCTATTTAGTGGTAAGGTCATTGTTCATGTAGAAAGAACTAGATGAACAAAGAGGAAACTGGATGAAAACCATAAAAAACCAATTTAGAGTTCAAACCTACTACCATATTCAATGGGAAAGATTTTTGTAGGCTAGAGATATAAGCATTGGACCCATTCAATTCATCGTAAGAAGGTTGGAAATTGAAATATCACTCTACAAACAAGAGATTCCATATGCTTTTGCTGAGACAGATTCATGGTACAATGAGTTGAAAACTTTTTGTAACGTAATATTCCACCCAACCATAAAAATTCAAAGCAAACGAGAGCACTAAGGCTTAGATCATGTTTGCACCATATTCTTAATGACATATTGTCTAGAAAAAAATATGATGGTTTATTTCTTATATGTCTTGAGAAGCATGACGTTGAATAGGTTCTCATTGAAATCCATGATGGAATAGCTAAAGGAATCAAGGGACATGAATCCAACTATTCCTTTGCAACCTATAACTATTGAAGAATCTTTGGAATAGTCATGCTTGGATATCATCGATGAGATAAATCCAAATTTCTCTAGGTAGCATAAATACATGACCACAAAAAAGTATTTCACATGATAGATCAAGGATATACCACTCATTAAAGTAAACAAGTAAGAAATTATCCAATTTCTATACCATCCTCTGATTACCAAGTTTCACATGCCATCATCACTTATTTTTTAGAATGATACTTACTTTCCCTCAAAGTTGAATTATTTTGCTTTAAATAAGGGGATCATTTTACACCATCTATCTAATTATTACCCTCAAGGTAATAGGGTAGTTGATTAAACTAACATAAACCTAATCCATATTCTAAAAATAATTGTAGTTGATCACCAAAGGAATTAGAATAATGCTTTATCAAGTGATCTATGGGTTGACATAGTGATCCTCAAGGCCTCTCTAGGAGCATCCTTAATTCCTAATCTCTAGAAAATAAGTCATTCTCCAATATATTCTTTCCATCTTTCTAATTACCCCAGGCCTCACATGGAAAAATCACCTAATCATCTAGATGAGGGGTGATACCCTGCTCAAACTAGAAGAAGAAAGGGAGAAGGCAAAGAAGAAATTTCTTTTACATCAACAAATTGTCAAGAGATGGTTTGCCCATAAATCTATAGGAGAAAAAATCTTCTAGGTGGGGGATATCATTTTAAAGTGGGATACGTCACACGAATAGAATGGCAAGCATTAAATGTTATAGAAACAATGACTTCTCCCTTATCTAGTGTTTGAAAACCTTGGGCTAGATTCTTATACATTGCAATACCTAGAATGAAAAGCAAACCTCCCTCCTACCGATGATCAAATTTTGAAAAGATACTTTAGTTAGATGCCTCTTAGGCAATTATATTGTATATAAGTAGATTTGTTTTTGGTTTTATTTTCAAAATTTTCATTTGATACTTTATCTACTTACTTTGCTATCATTTAGAATGCTTTTAGTTTTTGTTTCAATTTGTATATTGGTTATTTGATCATTAATTTTACTTAGTTAATTTATTCCATAGATGTTTCTTTTTTCATTTTTTTTTCTCGAAATTGATTTCAAGTGCATTTCAAGTGCTTTGATTTATTTAGGATCCTTGAGCGAAGCTGGTCAACATCATCGAATTCTACTCTAATCCTAATGGATAAAACATTAGTTCATAAAACTCTCTTTAATCTATGCTTGTATTTGGTATCTATGCCATTAGCTCAATGGTAGGACACTACTTGAGCAATAGATGGTGATGAATAGCTCTAGTTCGGTTTTGCCTAGCTTACAAATTTTCTCCAAGGTTCCATCCACATAAATAACAATGGATTATGTTTTACTTAGAGGTTGATGTTTTTCCCAAGGATATACATACAAGGACAATGATTATTATCAACTCAGGTATATCTAAAATTGTTCTTAGATAACATGTATCATCCCACACACCTTTAATGGATTAGTAATATCCCCCATTCACCTCTTTCTAAAGATAAAATCAAAAGGTAAAGGCTTGGGAATGAAATTTCAAATCACGTGGGACATGCAAGTATCTCTACCAAGGCTATGGATGTTCATTGGTAGGGAGCACAACCTATGATACATGGGTGACTCCATCGATGTTATGGATGCTTGTTGACAGTGAAGAAACAAGAGAATATGCATACAATAGTTTGAAACTTTCAACATCCCTTATATGTAGCAACCTTGTGACAATACACTTGACATCTGAGGAGGAACCAAGTTAGGGAAATAACTTCATACTTTGACCTTTTAGCTATGATTAGTAAGTTGTTCAAGTTGGAAGTGAGTTCTCATCCAATTGATTTACAATACAAGTTCTAGCGGGAACCCATTGAGTTAAAGTAATATTCCTCACCAAAGAGGAACTTTTGTCCCACTATAACTTTTGATTATCTAAAAGATTATTTGTATAGCTTCATGGTTTCATGCAATGTGTCACAATTTGTTGAGCAAGCAACAACTTCCTCATACATTTTTTTCCTTTAGCACATGATAAAGACAAAAAGAGGATTGGGCTCCTCCTTTTTTGCCTTTGAGTCTCATAAGACTAGTCAATGAAACTTCATATCATAACCTAGAAAAAAATTCACTTTGAGAAAGTCCCAAACTCTTTAAGATTCCATCAAGTTCTCAAAATTGATTTTCAAACCTTGGATCTAACTTTTCTTGAGAAAATTCATCTTATTGTAGTTTGGACACTTTGTTAGATGGTACCATATCACATTTTTAGTAATTTTTTTGTTTGCGAGACAATGTAATAAAAACCTATTAGGTGTTACACAATGCAATGAAATATAATATTATGTGTGCAATGCAAAAGACTTAGAAAAGAAAAGCACTTGGCAATGTTTTTGAGAAGTTTCAACATATTACAATGTTTTAGTGTTTTCTAGGGACAATATATTGCAATCATAAAATTTTCTTTTTGTTATACATTTCATGAATAAAAAAATTTATTTGTGGAGATACAACACAACAAAAAAGACTCTTACCACGAGGTATTGCAGGTTTACAAGGTTTCGATGCACACAATGTACTATAATAGGATATATATATATATATATATATTATATATATATATATTTATTTTTTTTTTTAATTTTTATGTGACATTCATAGCATTATTTTTTTTACCATGGAATATGTTACAGGGCTCTAAAACCACAATAACACAACATTGTCACTTTGTGACATCAAATGAAAATTCCCAGAAGAGAAATATGTTGTAAGTTTGAAAACAATTAATGACATGTTAATATTTCATCGCTTAAAATAAAATTTCTTGATTGCAATATGCTCACCAAGTGACCCATTTATTTATTTATTTTACGAGGAGAGAAATCAGTCTCCCTCTTAGCTTGAGGGCTAGAGTGAGGTTATTGGTTCTGTTCCATCCCACATGTATACTCACTTAATATTTCACAAGGCTCAAATCCAATATAACAATATTCATAGGCACGAGGCCAGTAAAACAATATTTATCAAGGAAATATAGCTCATCATGTCACTAGCAGGATTTGAACATGGACGGGGAAGACATTCCACCCAACCACCTGGGATAGACCCAATTGACGCCAAATGACCCTTTTAAAAGAGTAAATAATAACAAAAGGGATCAATTTCCTTTTATAAAGTTCTCTAGCTCACATATTTTTCATTTATTTTTCTCATGATTTCCATTCAAGTGTATTGCCACCATCCAGGTTGCCAAGGGTTCAAAGATTTCTTGACTTCATCACAATCAAAGGAGCTCACCCACTTGCAAATAAGCACTTGTAACCTTTGAGGTAAGCATTGTAATTCATAATAAAATTTGTTTATTTTCATATTTTTGGTCTATTATTTTCCATCAAGTATCTTTCACTTGTTTCATTTGTCCCCCTACCACCTAAAAATAACAAAAATAACAAAAAATTGAAAATTAGAATCTTATCACTTAAAAAATAGTGGTGTGAATCCTTCTGCACTCATCCAATATGACAAAAACACTATCTTGGGGCATCCCATTGAGTGAATATGTGTGTTTTTTAACAATATTGAGAGTAAAATCTCAATCTTGATTGATTTCAAAATCCACTCTAACTACTAGGCCCTAATTATGCACAGAAAGGATGCCACTTTTAAATCTATTATAAATTGGGAGGAATATTATGCTCAATTCTCTAGACACTTATATGTTATGGCCTAACGAAAACTAACTGTTTCCTCTTCCTCTATGTTTTTTGACCATAACCTAAAAAGTAAACCCAAAAATGATTTAAGCATGGTAACTAGGAGAAGTATTAAATTTGAGTGTGGGAATAACTGATTGTTTCTCGCCAACTGTTGGTGAACCATCCCACTATCCTCATTTATCTATAGGGAATGATGAGGAATATTCATTCTCATTGCCTTTTCCATTTAATTTCTCTACTTGTTACCGTTGTCATTAGAGAAATATTAGAAGTGTTCAAATCACCATTTTTGTGGAGGATACAATCAAAACAACTTTATGCAATAATGGAGATATTCCTAGAATGCCTAATATAAAATACATGGAATTCTTAAATTGCCCTATATTTCCATTTATTTTATTAGAAGTATGTTCCCCTAAAAATAGACATTTATTTTGTTTTGTATCTAACTCCACTAATGTTTCTTGTTTCTAAAATGGATGAGTTACTAGACCAAAACATGGCATCCAAAATACCAAGAAATTATGAAGGCTACATGATTGAGCCTAGTATTGATGGGGAAGAAACAATAAAACTTTAAGAACATGTTTTTATTTCTATTCCTTCCTATGGAGACACCCAATACAAGGTGGATGTGGGAACAACTTAGAATTGGGTGACTTGTACCAAATTTTTAAAGAGGAAATATTTTTATAGATGCCTCTCATTCGATATGATACAAATCTAGATGTTGGTGTTTACCAGTAAATTAAGTATAAATAGCCACATCTTGGGTATTTCCCTGTGTTGAGGTCATCTCCTAGTTTATTAGATGGTAGATATTGACAATCAAATGATCAAAGATGTTTTGAATAAAACCATTTCTTCATTGTAGTCATTAACTCTCGAGGTTTTTTACTAGCTTGAGGTGAACCCTAATGATAAATGGATGTTGTAATTCCATTTAAACTACTGAGACCTCTTGAAAATATGGTGGGTCAACCCAAAACATTTCAAAGCAAGGAGAATAGGGAGTTCTTCTACTAAGCATTTAAGGACAACGTTCAAAATCTCAAAGGATCTCATTAATAAGTTATATGAAGGAGAATATATCAATCATCAATAGGTTATATACATATCCACATTAAAAAGAAAAGGAAAATTAAATATGATGGTGTGTACTTTCATTTTTATATACTTATCTACATTCAAAATCAAAGGAAAAATTAGAAGTCATAAAATCTTAATTGAAACAAGTGTAAACATGTTTTTTTTGCTAGATTTTAGCCCCTAAAGTTTTCCTTGCTTCATTGTAGCTTCTCCTAAAACATTTAGTAATATTAAATTTGAGAGACACAATCATACTATGCTCTTTTCCTTTTAATCCAACTTGGTCCAATATTTTGTCAACATTCTCGTTGGTGTAGTACTAAAATCCACAGTGATCCATTGATCTTATTCCACCAATAGATCTTCTATTTTGAGCTTCCATAGCTCAAAAATATGCCAATTGAATTGATCTATTTCTACCTTTGAACTTCTCCCCATTTCCTTTCATTACACAAATAAATTCTATAGATCTCCTACTATAATAGGATCTACCACACACTTGAGCCAAACCCCTTAGCCAAAAAAGCGTTGTTGGATTCACAATTATATTGAGAGGGGGGTGAATTAATATAATAATAATGCTTACTTATTTAAACATACAAACACCATATATCATCAATTTCATAAACTGAGCAAGTAACACCGGATATATGTGGAAACCCTTATGGGAGAAAACCACACAACTTATATATATGAAACATATTGTAGGCATCAACCTATAGGAGACACAAATCCGCTCTGTTTCTTTGTAAGTACCAATCTACAGGAGAAATCAATCCCCTATGCTAGTTTGTAGGAACTAACCTATAGGAGACACCAATCCCCTATGTTGGTTTTTAGGCACCAACTTAATAAGAGACACCGATCCCCTCTACTACAAGAATTTTAGGCACAAAACTACAAGAGACACCAATCCTCTTTGCTACAATATTTATAGGCACCAACCTACATGAGACACCAATCCCCACTACTGCAAATATTCATAGGAACCAACCTACTTCACTGATTCTACTTACTTCTTCATAATTTTTGTCAAGCTACTTCTACTTTCACCAAGTCCATTTTATGCTTCTGCTAATGCTTGTTAGTTGCTTCTGCCTTCACTAGATCCTATTCTTTCAAAATTTATTTATTTTGGCTACCTTTCGAGAATAAAATTGTACAACATGCCATGTATACAATTCATAAATGTGATTATGAAATTTTTACTTGAGGAACTTTTGTACATATCCTTAGATGTCTAAAATTTTGACATTCTTAAAAGTCCTATAAATAAGATATAGAAAAATGCCAAACTAATCTGTTTGAAGTTGATTTAAGGACTATTCAGTAACCCTTACTTCCACAAGGAATATATATGAATTTATAGTAAGTGAAAGTCTAAACTTTCTAGCAAATGTACCTAGAGATATCTCCTCTAGATCCCCCATATTTCATAGTATGAAACATCTCAGAAATAAAGTTATAGTAAAAATAACTAGCAGACCTATTTCAAGCATATTCCAGGATAATTTAGGAACAATAACTTCCTTAGAGCATATATCCAAAAATATAGCAAACCAAAGTCTAAAATTTTTGTTACTAGTAAATCAAGATCTCCATCCATCTCCTCCACACTTCATAGTCTAAAATATCCTAGAAGAAAAGTTATAGAAAAATTACCAAGTTGGCCTGTTTGAAGCAAATTCGAGGAGCAATTAAAAGCATAACTTCCTTAGAGGATATCTTCGGAATTATAGTGAACCAAAATTTAAAATTTATATCATAGGTACATCCATATTTCCCCTATGTCTCCTCCAAAATTTCATAATATAAAATACTAAAAGAAAGAAATTTATAGTGAAAATGCCAAGGTGACCTATTTGAAGTATATTTTAGGAGCATTCGGGAAGCCTAAGATGGATTTAGGGATCCTCACACACTTTTGTTTCAAAATGTTGATGGTAATACTAAGGAAGATGGGTTACTTGAGTGGTTATCTCCAATGTGCACGCGAGTGATATAAGGGTTATTGCCCCAAGGGGGTGGGTGTAGAAATTCTCACTGTAGATCACCTGATAATGCAATATACTAAAGAAAAATACTTGATCTACTTCTACAAACAAACTTGCGGAAGCTTAATCGATTTTGAGCAAGATCAAATAGAACATGTATAATGGATGAAGAAGAAACAATCACACATGAACACATAAGAATACTCTGGGGAAAGCCTCAACTAAAAAACCCTGCTATCTGTATTATCATACAAGTGGAAATATCTCAGGATTACTCAAAGCTTTAGCTCACAAGCTATCCAACTCTTAGTACAATCCCTCACTGCTGCTCATAGAAAAAATAGACAACACATATGCCTTCCTTCAGTCCTCCAAGCCTCCTATTTCCTTACGTAGTTTCTCCTGGGTCCTCAAGCTGCCACCTGTGTGTAATTACTTCACACTACTCACCAAATTATGAAATAATTGTGCAATCCCCAAGGAAAGAATTCCTTCTGCATGCAAGAGATATCCTCAAGGGAATATTCTTGCAACTGATAGTACACTGTCCCATCCTTTGATCTCAACTGGTTCTCTGTTTGAATTGACATGCATGAGTTATTTATGAGAGAATATTTAGTTATCTGAAGTACACTAGTTGCATGCATGGACTAACTGAACTCACAATCAGCTCCACAAACTGTTGGAACTAATCTAACTGGGCTTAACTCAGTTAACTGAGCTAACTAATTACAACTCAAAGTACAACTCATCCCGATTCCCTTAATTAAGAGATAACTTCCTCAATCAAAGGGATAAATGGTGCATGTCTTCACAAAGACTCATTTGATTTTCTCTAATTAATTAATTCAATATGAATTAATTAACGATTTTACAAATAGCTGTTGAGCTCAAATTCGAATTTTAATTTGCAATTTTAATTTAGGGAATAATTAAAATTGGAATGTATTCTAAAATGCTATTTAAAGGAATGCTATTTTTAGTACTTCTATTTTTAGCATTTATTGTTTCTATTTTCAACCCTCCCTCTCAACAAGAAAGGGATTATCTGTCACCCCGATCCTATCTCTGTGGAACTCGAATTTGCATTTTGACAATGCCCTAGTCAAAATGTTTGCATCCTGCTCCTCGGTTGAAACATACTGCAACAACATGATCCTCTTCACCACAGTCTCAAAGATGATGATACCGGATATCGATGTGCCTAGACTTGTCATGAAATACTGGATTCTCAGAGAGTTTGATACAACTCTAATTATCACAATAGATCACAGTTGGATCCATCCTCTGATTAAACATTCCAACTAGAATTTTCAACATCCAAATGGCCTCACATGCTACCTGATTGGAAACCATATATTCAGCCTCTATTGAGCTATGTGCAACTGACCTCTGTTTCCTACTGTACCAAGAAACTGCAGCTGAACCAAGGTTGAAAATTCCTCCTGAAGTGCTCTTCCGGTTTGATGGACTCCTTGCCCAATCTGCATCTGTGAAGCCCTGAAGCTTCACTCCCTCTATCCGTCTGTACCATAATCCATATTGAGATGTGCCTCTGAGGTATCTCATCACATGCTTAGCTGCCTTCCAAAATAGCTTGGTAGGTTGAACTATAGCTTGACTCAGCTAGTTCACCGTAAAGCACAAATCTAGTCATGTGTTCACTAAATACATCAATGAACCCACAAACCGCCAATACACAGTATGATCCAGATTTAAACATGAATGCAACAAAATACAGAGATAACCATATACACAAAGATGCAGTGGAAATAATACTTCATTTCATTAATGTAAAATACTGAAATATGCTTACAAACAGAAATGGAAATAAACCAGCTAGGGCGATGGTAGCTTATCTCTGAGAAGAGATGTGGCGGCTACATGTCTCTGAACTATTTTACAATGAGGCTTGAAGGCCTATTTATTATTGAGAAACAATGGAAAACCCTTAACATCCTAAAACCTAACCTTAGAAGATGAAACACCAAATTGTGGGCCCCATTTTGGGTAAGTTGGTACATCAACTTCCCAGGGTCGTAACTTTGGCATACGACCTCCGTTTGATGTGTACAATAGCTCGTTAGAAAGTTCTATCCAAGCACTACAACTTTGGGAAGATAAAAATCAGTCCATGGACCCATGTTGCTCCCATATTTCCAAAAAACGTCCTTTAGGGCCTCAAAACAACTCTGAAAGTTCAAGACTCGAAAAACTGCTAAAAATAGTAAATTGTGCTACAATTACAGAAACTAAAAAACTGAAAGAGACAGTTGTGGGGTCCAAGTGGGATAGGTGGGTGGCCAACAACATCCACCTAGATCATAGTAGAAGCTACTATCTTACCTGAAGTAACATCCTCCTTCCTCCAATTACCTGCTAGAGGAGTCTGCATGGGCTTGCACTTCTCCATGTGGAATCTCCTGAGTATCTCGTTGGCATACTTGCCTTGAGACACAAACATTTCCCCATCCTTCTACCACACTTCAATGCCTAGAAAGTAGTGCATGATACCCATGTCTTTAATCTCGAACTCTCTTGCAAGGTCCTCCTTGCAAGACTTGATCAACTGATCATCACCTATCAATATTAGATCATCAACATAAAGAACAATGATCAATGGCTTACCTTCTACCATGATGTGGTATAGGTTCACATCCGCTTCACTCTTTGTGAAGCCCAACCCGGTGAAATAGATGTCAATACTTGTGTACCAAGCATGAGGTGCTTGCTTCAGTCCGTACAAATCTCTCTTGAGTCAGCACACATGCAACTCACGACAGAAGGTATCAAATCCTTCTGGATTCTCTATGTACACCTCTTCCTCAATCTTGCCATTGAGGAACACAATCTTCACATCCATCTAATGGATCTTCCGACCCATCTGTGCTGATAGTGCCAACATTGATTTGATAGATGAGTACCTTGCTACAAAAGCAAAAGTCTCATCATAGTCGATCCCCTCGACTTGTGAGAAACGCGAGAAACAACCTTGCCTTATGTTTCTCCACACTACCATTAGCTGCTTACTTTACCTTGTAAAGCCATTGAGAACTCACCATTGACTTGTTCTCCAGTCTTGGAACAACATCCCAAACACTGTTCCAAACTATGGAGTTGTACTCCTCCACCATAGCATCAACCCAGACTGGCTGCTACATTTCTTCCTCAAAGGAAGATGGTTCGGTCTCTATACATTCCCCAACTAGGGCCATGTAACCAGTGTACCGCTCAGGTGACCTCCTTTGTCTGCGTTGAGAATATGGCTATCCCACATTCTCTCTCGCATCCATCAACAATCTATCAGCTTCCCTGGAGCGTTTCTTCCCATCTCTAGAAGACTCTGCATGAGTGGATCTCTCCTCTCCTGGATCCTCTGCATGCAGCTACTCTGCATCAGTCTGAGGCTCCTCCTCCTTAGGAACCAAAATTTCCTCCTTTGCATGCAACTTGAGCTCTCTCTCAAGGGAAACTCTTATGGCCTTCTGCTCGTCGAACTTCAAATCTTTGCGTACCACTGTCCTCTGACTGGTAGGCACGAACACCCGATAGTTGTGGGGTGTATCAGTGTACCCCACAAGTATCCCCAACTCAGTTGTTGGCTCTAACTTCTTCAAGGCATCTTTGGTCACATGGAAAAATACCGATGAGCCAAAGACCCTGAAGTGACTCACATCTAATCTCTTCCCAGAGAAAGCCTCCTGTGGTGTCTCCATCCCCAGTATATGATGCGAGATTATATTCTGCAAGTATACCACTATATTGCATGCATCAACCCACAAATGAAGTGGTAGGCCTTGGTCATGCAACATCGCCCGAGCTGATCCCACAATCGTTCTGTTCTTCCTTTCGGCCACCCCATTCTATTGTGGGTTATGGGGTGCCGTCAACTCTTGTTTAATTCCTTCTGCTCCATAGAAGTCCTTAAACTATTGAGAGACATACTCTCCACCATTGTCACTTCACAAGGCCCTTATCTTATTTCTTGATTCTTTCTCAACCAAGGCTTTGAACTCACAAAACCTTGAGAAGGTTTGATCCTTCTTTTTCATGAAATAGATCTAGCATCTACAAGAAAAATCATCAATGAAAATAACATAGTACCTTTGTTTAGCGGTGGAGGCTGTCAAGAATGGTCCACACACATCTGTATGAAATCACTCCAGGATTGCTCCAGCTCAATTGTCTCGTTCCTGAAAAGAAGATTTTGCATATTTACCCAAGGTACAACCTTTGCATGTATCCACTTGCTCAAGTTTACCCTTGGGAAGTCAAGTAGAAATTTGCTGCATGATCTTCAAGGCCCCATGGTGCAAGTGGCCCAATATTCTATGCCATAGCTCGCCAATATCTTGGCTTTGCACCATCTCTGCTTTGGAACTCAATGTAGCACAGTCATCTACCTCTATCTTATAGAGATTATTCACTCGAATCCCAATCCTCTTGGTCTGTCCTATGTCGATGTGTCTCAGGAATGCCTTTCCTTTACTAAAGACTACATTTTAACCTTTGTCTTCCAACATTGTGACGGATACTAGGTTCGTCTTCAGTCCAAGCACATACTTTACATTAATCAGGGTGAAAGGAGCTCCATTCTCCCTCTGAAACACAAACGTGCCTTCACCTAAAACACGATACTTTCCATCATCACCCATCTCTATGAGCATCTGGAGGTCCTTCTCCTCCAAGGTATTGAATAAACTCTTGTTGTTGGTCATGTGGAATGAGGCTTCACTGGCCAGGTACCAAACACAACCCACCATCGATGAAACCATGCATGCGATGATGGTGAAATCCAATTCGAATTGTGAGGCTAGTGTCTCACCATCTGATCCTTTCGAGGATCCCTTCTTGGATTTCTTTTATGGACAATTTGTTGCATAATGGCCCACCTCATGAAAATTAAAGCATCACACTTTAGATTTGTCATTCTTCTTCCCACCATGGGAAGAACTCAATTTGGAATGGGAAGCCTTCCCTTTCCCTTTCCTCGCCTTACTTGCTAAGGCTAGATTTTCTTCATCATCATGCTTTAATGAAGATCCATCTATGGTGCTTCTCCCGATCTCATCCTGCATTAGATCCAACCACAGTCATTCCCAATCTGGGAGTTTATCTCTTCCATTTAATGAGTCTTGGTAGCTATTAGGAAGACTGAGGAGAGCAAGACTCACCATGTCATCATCAGCTGTCATGATTCCTACACTTCCAAGCACATCCCTGCAGGTGGTGAGCTTGTTCAGATATGTAGAGATTGTGTCGCCCTTTTCACACTTGATTTTCTGAAGCTTGTCTTTCAGTGCCAACTTCCTCTAATCGCTGCTATTCTCATATAGATCCTTCAATGTTTTCCACATAGAAAACGGTGTCTCCTTCCCACGGAGACTCGAGACAATGTGGTCTCGAACTCCCTCCAGAAGAATCCTCCTCGCTCTAGCCACACATTTCTTCCATTCCGCCAATTCTTGGGCATTAGCGCTACTGGCTTGGGGAATTCTTGATCAATGAAGTCCTTCAAACCATTGTCGTCTAATTCTACTTCCATGCGATCCTTCCAGGCTATATAATTCGAGCTGCCATCCAAGGAATACTCGAGTATCAAACCATTGAACGCCATTTGTGAAATTTGAGATGTGATAAGAATTCAATTTCTATAATCAAGAACTTCAACCTTCGAACTTCTCCCTTCTTTGCATATTGCTCTCCACTTTTATCACCTTTTCTCTGATACCATGTAGAAATTCTCACTGTAGATCACCTGATAACGCAACATACTAAAGAAAAATACTTAATCTACTTCTACAAACAAACTTGCGGAAGCTTAATCTATTTTGAGCAAGATCAAATAGAAAACATATAACAGATGAAGAAGAAACAATCACACATGATCACATAAGAATACTCTGGAGAAAGCCTCAGCTAAAAAACCCCACTATCTGTATTATCATACAAGTGGAAATATCTCAGGATTACACAAAGCTTTTGCTCACAAGCTATCCAACTCGCAGTACAATCCCTCACTATTGCTCATAGATAGAATAGACAATACATATGCCTTCCTTTAGTCCTCCAAGCCTCCTATTTCCCTGCGTCGTTTCTCCTGGGCCCTCAAGCTGCCACCTGTGTGTAATTACTTCATACACTGCTCACCAAACTCAGAAATAACTGCACAATCCTCAAGGAAAGAATTCCTTCTGCATGCAAGAGATACCCTCAAGGGAATATTCCTGCAACTGATAGTACACTATCCCATCCTTTGATCTCAACTAGATATTTGTCTGAACTGACATGCATGAGTTATTTATGAGAGAATATTCAATTATTTGAAGTACACTAGTTGCATGCATGCATGCATTGACTAACTAAACTCACAATTAGTTCCACGAACCATTGGAACTAATCTAACTGGGCTTAACTCAATTAACTGAGCTAACTCATTACAACTCAAAGTACAACTCATCCCGATCTCCTTAATTAAGGGATAACTTCCTCAATCAAAGGGATAACTGTTGCATGTCTTCACAAAGACTTCATGTTTGATTTTCTCTAACTAATTAATTCAATATGAATTTAATTAATTATTTTCCAAACAACTGCTGAGCTCAAATTCGAATTTTAATTCACATTTTTAATTTAGGGACTAATTAAAATTGGAATATATCTCGAAATGCTATTTATAGGAATGTTATTTTTAGCACTCTTGTTGCTATTTTCAACAGTGGGCCTCTAGTGGCAAAGGGAATCCAAAAACGTTGTTGAATTCCATGAACAAAGGGTGTGCCAAGAGGAAAAACTCATGAATTGAACGAATGACTAAAGAAGTTGGTCCCTCAAGGATAATATGTGGTACTATGAATGTTTCCCCTAATCCCTTGGATGTTTGAAGGAACATGAGTTTTACCCAAAAAAAGTGACCCCCCTAAATGTTGACCTCCCCATGGGTTATTGAATCAACTAGAAATGTTTGTTCCATCATATGTTCCAAGGAATCACATGGACATAGCATTATTATTCCAACCAAAAGGAAACTCAACATTGTGTGTGAACTTGCCACATACAAATATACTAGGACAAAAGGATGGGCCCCCAGAATTAAATGTAGAGATAGGGTTCAAACCTTAAAAAACATACATGTTTATACTATTCGTAGTGGTACTAATGCCTCCACGAAATATGAATGGAGGGACAATTGTCAATGTTATGGAGGCACCTACAATAGATGTACCAAATGGTGGAAATAATGATCCTGGGTTAGTTTTCCAATATGGAAAATGAAGGATGTAGGATGGTGGGGACAAGACATATGGTAGTATATGGTATGAAAGTTTCCTTAGGGGAACCTCTAGTGGAAATAAGGATTGAAACACTAGGTTTTTCCATCTCATATACACCATCCATAACAAACTCTTGGTAAAAGAAATGACTGAAAATATCAAATCAAATCTACACCCCTACCTGAAAATATGGGTGAAGGGACATGGGTCAGGGAAGGATGATAATGAGGTGGCATAATTTCATCAACCACTTCTTGTACTATCTACTAATCCTCCCAAGAACCAATGAAAGTGCCCCCCAAGATAGGTAAGTCTAAGTTTAAGTCAATTATGGGGTCAATCCTTCATCTATGCAGAGGTGGACCCTCCACTTCAAGAGGAAGGCCATAATGATGATGATAATGACATGGATTAAACACATCCATGATGAAAATATGATTTTTATGCTATAATAAAGAGAAACATCTATGGCCAACTAGACTTAGACCAAATATTCCACACCTATAAAATATAAGAGAAAAGCAAGAAACCAAATTCCTCAAGGGGTCTTACATTATTTGGAGCTTGATTTATGAGGACCCAATTCAACCACAAAGATATGAAAGGGATAGTTACACTAGCCTCCCTCTTAGCTGCTAAACACTCCGTGTTACACAGTAATTTGTCACCGTTTCTCACCGTACTTGTTACCCCTCTCCTGCATCTTGGAGGACCGATTCCGGGACTTGTGAGAAGTGACAAGAATTGAAACCACTTGCCTTATTTACCTCTAAACATGAGCTTCATACGCCCTTAAGACATCTCCTACTCATTGCCCCTAAAAATAGCCCTTTTTGCATTAGCGTTGGTGCCTTGTGTTATGCTCGCGCCAATGGGGAAAATCCTAAGGAAAGGGCGCGCCATTGGCGCCCTGTCTCAGAGTCGCAATCGCGCCAACCAGTTTGGGCAAAGTTTTCAACCACTCAAACCTCCGAAGGTTCTGCCCACCTCATTCACCAAACTGATTCCAAGTTGAGTGAGGATGGTTTGGCTTCGAATCTCCTTGGATGGAAAGTTGTTTGCCACCATTCCATGGAAATTTCCAAGTGATGAAGCCAAATCCATGATTGTGGGGGATTGACCTTATCTCTTCCTTTTCCTCTATAAATTCTTGTTCCCATGGCTTGAGCAAGTTCGTTCTAGTTCTAGTTCTAGTTCTAGTTCTAGTTCTGAAAGTTCTGACTCTTGTGGCAATACTTAAACTAAAAGGAAGATATCAAAAAGTTGGAGTTGCAAGAAGCCTTCTTTGTATCCATAAGGCTTTCCCTAAGTAAGGAGACTTTGTCACTTAAGAGAGAGAGAGCTTGTCCCTCACCCCTTCAAGCTTTTGCAAGACTTGTGTAGCTGAGCACCCAGCCAAAGGAGGACTTGACGTCAGGACGCTGGTTGTATTCTCCTTTGTTGATTATTAATAATAGATTACTATCATTATGGTTCCATTCTCGTTGTACTTGTAATGGTTGATGTTGAATTATATCCTTCCTGACTAATGTATAATTGCATATATTAGATTTCACGCTTGTGTTTGTGTTGTTCTCTTTGTGTGCAGGTGTCCATTCACGTGGATAGTGGAGGATCGTGACCGGCCAAGGCAAAGGAACGCGAGCGCCATCTCTCCTACGAAATAAAGCGTTGGATCTCAAGTAGGTCTTCATCACCTACTCTTTATTTAAAATTAGGAACTTGCGTGATAACATTGTTTCATTGTTGCTAGACCTGTTCTGGGCTAGTAGGGATCGCCTCTATCCGTAGAGAGGATTTACCTCTCCAACACTCCACACATGTACCCTTTATTACTAGCATGCACCCCCTAGGGGATCAAAGTGAATTCTGACCAAGCAATATCCTAGGTATCGCAGGCATACCCCATCAACAATCAACCATGTAGGCTTCCTAAGTCAATGGCCACTAAAGGTACCACCAGCAACCAATTGACTTAGGGAAGAGTCATGGTTTGATACACGTACAAAATAAGGGTATCTAAGATTAAAGCCTCTCAAAGGAGACCCTAGTATCTGTGTACTTCACACCATCGAAACTCAATGAAGTGGGGATAACACTACAAATATTCTAGCATGACCTCTTGCTTGGTCCCTAAGTTAGACGGGCTTCCTAGGAAATGGTTAATTGCACATGGATTTTCACTCCCTAACTCAAGATTCTATTGTTTGCTTTGGTTTCCTTAGAGAGTGTCCTCTCCAACTTATTCCAAGGCCCTAAAATCCTAAGCTAATGTGAGTGTGTGTTAGGGCCAACTTTGGGAAGAATAAGTTGAAGAAATGTTGAAGTTTTGAGGCACTTTTGGGCGTTGTGCTAGAAAGGTGGAGTAGAAACAACATAGAGATATCAACACACATATTTGTTACATAAGGAGTATAATTTATAATTGGCACAGAAAGGATAACCACATGGTAAGCAACAATGCATGAGGCACAAACATTTTTTTTATTTGGTCCAGATTAGCAATATTAGTCAGTTTTACCATAATAATTCCCATGGTAATTATATTATGTGGCATTTCCCATGGTATCAAACTTAGTTTGAGACTATGTAACTCTGTATAAATAGGAAGGTGCTGAAGGGATTCAAGTTGGTTTGTTAGTTGGATAATTCTGGGTTGATTTATGCTTAGTCTTTGTTTGTTCATTGCTGTAGTTGTAACACTGTAATGTTATGATGCTTAGGCTGGTGAGTCAAGACAGAGTGACACTGTAATGTTATAACTTCATTCTCAACACCCATTTTTATCAGTAATAAAAGATGGCTGAAGGTTGTTGTGTCCCATTTTCCTGTGCTTTATGAGATGTTTGCATGCCGTGTTAATTATATGTAACTTTTGTAGGTTATTACAACATTATGAATAATTAAGGCACCCGTTATTAAAAAATTATTTTGTTTTTCATTGCTCAATGGATGTTTTGAGTATTTACCACCTGATTAGCATACAAAGCATTGTATTATGTTTTCACACTTTCGGTTCCCATTCCCTTCATCAATACAAAAAATTGGTGCTTATAGTTCCCTTAGGTGCCTCAGGTGAGACTTCACTTATTTTACAGGTGAACTGAAAGGGCCAATATCCAGTGGGGTTTTGTTGGCCACACTTTGCACATTAACCCATATAGGAATATACAAAACACTAACAAATGGTTTTGTTTCCGAGGGCGGGGTTCATTATTGAAGGGAATGTGGAATCCCACTAAGAAGGAAATTAGTTGGTGGATTGAAGAAGTGATGAGAGTTTTCCACCAACAAGATCAAAGATCAATAGATCGACATTGATGAATGGCTACAATGATATGTCTTTACTAAAATTTATGAAATTTTGTTTTCCAAATTCCCACTATTATTAGCAGAGTGGATACAAAAGTTTAATGATCATAATAAAAACTGGTGACTTGCAGAGCCAAAGTGGTGGACTCCTAAATTGATCAAGTAGTTGAAGAATATTGATAATAAAATTTCCCATGCCATAGATAATTAGCTTGAGAGTGTGTTAGGAGGGTATATTTGTGAACTTGTAATTGAATCCATAGTATCTTATAGCATTGCCGAGAAAGTTTTTGATGTGACAACGGGGGAGATATATCAAATAATTATCCATTTTCATGAAGATGTTTTTTTCCCCAGGGAAAAATCACAATTTTATATTAATTGAGAAAATTACATGTTGTAGATGCTTGGCAGGCATATGCAATAATTTAGGCCGTGGCCATCAAAATAACATGTCTGTACAAAATTACTCATAAGGGGTATATTGTGACTGTTCAGAAAAAGGATATACACAAATATATATAAATAGAGTATTGATAGAAATTGTAAAATAATATGCAGATTAGGGCCTATCAAGTCCACTGATATAACTGATCAATATAAGGCCGGTGGTAGTATTGAAAATGTTCTGCATCTCGCTGCTCTTGGATTAGCCATAACCCCCTGGGTTGGACTGTGGCTGCCTTGGATAATTGGTCGACAACCTAATTGCGTTCCCTATAAATGTGTTGACAAGAAATATAGTGAAAATGAGATTTTAAAAGCATGGCTTCATCCAATATATTCATGAGAGAGTGCACATGACATGCAAATGTATTATTGAACCTGTTTATGATGATTTTAGAATCCCCAAATATATGAAGTTGTCTACAATCGTGTGC
>APFE031639821.1:51576-67922 GCA_000404065.3 Pinus taeda | reverse complement strand
GCTGATCATCAATCTCTGCTACTGTCCTGATGTACACAAGCTCTGCTACTGTCCTGTATAGGATCCATCACCTGAATAGGTTGCCATCAAGGACAACACTTTGGCCATAATGCCAACAGTAGTGTACCACTTCAGCCTAGAGGCTATGAGAGTTAAGTATAAGACATCCCATCTTGGCAACAAGAGCATGGGTGAAAGAAGGTAGGTATTTTAAACCCTAGCCACACCACTTATTAGGTAGTGCAATGTGGCTCCATCCCATCCAAGAAAATGGCTTCCCTTCCTTGTATCCATTCCAAAGGAATTTGCAACATATTTTTTGTATCCGTGAAAGGATTCCTTTGGGTATCCAAGCCAAAGACATCCAATACACCAAGGTTTCCTCTAGGACCGATTTAATAATAAGTAATCATCTTGCTCTGGATAAAAACCTATGGTTCCAGTTGTGTAGTCCCTTTTCAACCTTGGCCACAAGCCAAATCCAGTTCGCAATTTTGTAGCAGTGAGGTTTGATTCAAAAACCAGGATAGTCGAGACCATCTTCCAATTGTTGTCTTTGGAATGGAAATTTCTGAAGTGCAATCCAAATTTCCCGTGGTGTGAAAGTTGAGAAGGAGATAGTGTATTTCAGCCGATTAGATTCCATACTAGTAGCTGCTGAGAAGAGCATCAAAATATCATAAAATACAAAGAAATCCAGAATGCCTCCATTGAGGAAGATGAGCACATCATCAACAAATAAAAGGTGGGAAATGATACAATGGTATGTTATCTTGAGACCCAGTATTCACCCATCTCTTCTAGCTTGTAATATTAATCTACTCAGAATTTCCATAACAAGGAGAAATAGGATAGGGGGAGAGGGCAACCTTGTCTGAGTCCGCGCTCAACGTGAAAGAAATTGGAGGCTGAACCATTAATGAGAACGCTAGAGGACACAATAGTAATGCAACACATGATCCATTGGATGAAAGAGAGGGGGAAGCCTACATGAGTGAGGAGCATCCTTAAGTATAAAAAACTAACCCGATCAAAAGCCTTAGAGAGGTCGATCTTAAGAATGGATCCTTTTAGCTGCATTCGTCTTAATGGAATGGAGGGCCTCATGGGAAGTACCTATAGCCTCATGAATTTGTATATTATGCAAGAATTAAAATTACTCAAGTGATATGTGGGTAAATAGGATGGGCTTAAGTCGGTTGGTAATAATCTTGGCAATAATATTGTAGAGAAAATTGCAGAGGGATATAGGCCTAAAATCATTGAATGAGAGTGGGGAGTCCACTGGAGGGCAATGAAAGCAGAGTTGACAACCTCATACATGCGCCCGGATAACCTGCAATCCTCCACAACATTGAGAAGGTTCTGTCTAATGGTCTCAAAAAGGGATAAATAAAATTCAACAGACCATGCATCTGGGCCAGGGCTTTTATCCTTTTTGAACCATTTAAGTGTGCTTTCCAGCTCCCCCATGGAAACAGGATTAATAAGATCATCTATCACATCTTGGTCAACAAAGAAAGGGAAAATCCCAACAATATGTACTACTTCTGCAAGAGTGGCCTCAAGAAGAGCCTTGAAGATTTGTTGGAAGTGTGAGTTGCCTAGATGTGCCAGTTGGTGAAAGGTATGGGCGAAATTACCATCCTCGATGGGCATCTTCCAAATAGTATTGTTGGCCCATCTCCCCTTCGCATAATCATGAATTTTTTTTGGTATTATCATCCCTAGCCTCTAAAAAAATAGCCCGACTCCTAAGGCACCATGTCTCCTCACGATCTTTAAGAATTTTGGATATCTGAGACTCCATACCAGTGAGGATGTTTTTAGCTTCGTCAGATGTGAATCCCCATCCCTGCCCATCCAAAAGATCAACTAGCTTGTTTTCAATGTTCTCAAGAGTATTTTCTTTCCGATAGCTCTTTTATTTTCCTTATTGGATATATAAACTCTTTATCTCAAGGAGATTGTGGCAGAAGCCTTATGATGTGGATCTCTCGTGCGAAGGCGGATGAGCACGCCAATAATCATTGACCAATTTGATGTAATCATGGTCCATCAACCAAGCAGAGTTGAATTTAAAAGGGGCTATAGGTTTCAGGAAGGGACCTGACAGTTCAAGGAAAATAGGAGAGTAATCAGAGATGCAACGAGATCCCACCCACTGTCGATAATTTGACAAGGTCCTTACCAAGTGTTCCTTGATTAAGAATTGATCCAATCACCTTACCAGAGATGCATCTCCAGTTCTTCTGCTACGCCAAGTAGGTTGCATCATATTCACGGGGATAACTATCAATTGGTGATGCTCCAAAATTTGTTCCATGGTGTCTGATAGGGGATCCAATTGTGCATTGCATCCCCAGGATTCCGCATGTCCGATAGAAAAGTTCAGGTCCCCATCCAGAATGAGATTGTATCAATTAGCCATAGATAAATTAAGAATATGATTCCAATATTCATCTCCATTAAGACAGGGGGCGTAAAAATTAATAATTCTGAAGTCCATGCCCATCTACAAGGAATAAATGTCCATGCCAATAAATCCAACACCCCCCAATGTTGAGCAAATCTTGATACTAAAAGGATTGATACCTAGTGCAATGCCACCAGATATTCCAATGACATCAAGAGCGTCAAAATTCCAACCCGACTTCAGAGATTGCAGGATAGAGATGACCTGATCGACCATGCCTAGGGTTTCTTGTAAATATATGATGTCGATTAGCTCAAAATCCAAAAGTCTTATGAGGGCTAGTTTTTTAGTAGGGATAGCCAACCCTTTACAAATAAAGGAGATCCACTTCATGGGTGAGACCGGGGAACGGTATTCGATGCTCTAAGAACCCTGTCAAGTGTAGATTGCCTGCCATGAGCCACATCCACCCCAACCTGGATAATAGCTTTAGATATATAGGAGTGTCGACCCCTGGGGAGCTTTGTGATTTTAGGAGGGGAGATCAAACCAATCCCTACATGCTTAGGAGGGTGGGACACTCAAGAGTGAAGATTGTAGAAGTGTGAATGTCCTGAGGAGGTCGAAAGCCCCAGTGAAGTAGATGAGATAGTCAAACTAGGAATAGAGGGTGGGGTGGTCGAGTAGGATGGAGAGTGTAGGTCTAGAGGGAAAGTAATAGGGGAATATGAGATGCATGGAATGGATGAAAATTCAACATGGAAATGATGTGCAAAACTAGATAAAGAAATAGAAGATACAAATAAGTGGGGAGGAGAAGAAGTACCCGATGAGCGAGCGGCCGCAACAGTAGCCTGAGATCTCATCATAGGTGGGGAGGGAGGTAGGGGAGAGATCGATGATGGCATCTGAGTAGTTTTACAAGCCATTTTCTTTGGACCTTGTGGTCAAGGAGTCTGGCCTTTCACAGATGAAGGTGTTGTAGGTTCAACATCAACCGTGGATTTGGAAGAGGAGGAGGTGGAGATAACCAAAGGGCACTCTTTATAGAGATGACCAACCTTGTGACACCTTCTGAATCTAAATGGAACCCACTCATAATCTAGGATTTGGATGCGAGTGAATATTATCCAATGTAGTGTAATATGCTCCTCCAAACCCTCTCTAGTGTCTAGATACACCAATATGTGAGCCATCGATTTGTTTTCGGATGTAACATATGAATTTTCATAATCCAAGAAAGTACCCAATGCATTCCGAATGCGGGTGAAAATATCCTCGGATCATAAGTGAAGGGTGAGGCCAAGTAGCCTTACCCAAAGGGGTCCTACGCCTAATTATTCTCGCTTGGGGTCAAATAGCGGGCTCCATCTCTTGAGCAACACAAGGTCCAGTTCGATGTACTAGTACCGAGAGAGAACCCATGAGGTGTATTTCTCCCTTTGAAAGCGAAGTGCAAACCATCCCCGAGCCAGGGTGGTAACATATGGGAGCTCCTTGAGAATATTACCCCAAATTTCCATGACCCAGAGGCATAGACGGGCAGTTGAGTACGCTTTTCCTCTAACTCTGGCCACCAAAACCTTATTCACAGTATCCACAACATCCCCCATTTGTACACCTTCATTGAAGTAGAGGGACAGATCCTTATGGGAATATTTGACGCACTTCAATTCCTTGGCTTTGCTGGAGCGAGGTGCCGTCGAGTGGTCCTGAAGGGGATCCTGTGAACCCGAGTTAACCTCTTGAGGATGAGGGTTACAAGTTTGAAGGTTCACAACCAGAATGTCAAAACAGCCGGACGGAAAATTCGATAGTCCGGGCTTTGTGGAAGTATGCATAAATGGGGGTGATTTTGGTGAGTGAGGGAGGAAATTTGCTGTAGATGCTAACCCCACTGTCGAGGGGAGGGAAAAGGAGGATGGCATATGTGATGGATCTGGAGGCAATAAATCGAAAGATGGGGAGGGTGGGATGCAAGATGAAATTATGTGTAATTTGGCCAGTGAAAGGGGAGGGAAGTCAAGTCTCGTAGATGCGATGGAAAGAGCCGAGAACAGTAAACAGGGCATGGAAGGACCAAGATCAAAACGAACATGCGGCGATCCCGACCTCAACGAAAAAAGGCGGTCCTGGGGAACTAGAAACCAGAACCTTTGGCATAGTGCTAGGTTTAGACCAGATAGGTTCATAGGGATTCAGATCCACCAAATAGTCGACAACATTCTCTTCCATTTCCGACATTCTGTAGTCAATCCTAGTGACAAAAGGAACAAACCATGGAGCAATGTTGACAACGATATCATAGTGGAAGCCCGACAAACCGTGATGGTGAAAATTCCAATGCAACAGGGGAAATAGCAGTGAGCAGCAACATACTACAAAGTAGGGAGGAAAATATGAAACCCTAGACGAGCTCCTTCAATGATTCATATTAGAGCGCCATCCTCTTTTCCTTTCAGGTCCTCCTATTATATTATGGGCTCAATATTATGTGGAAAAACCCACAATTATTTGTTAGTATGAAATTTCTTGGAAGGTGTACCAAAAAAAATTCACTGAAGTCATTGGTGACAAGTGACCCTAACAACAATTTGTGGTTGTTTATGCTTAAGATATGAAATAATAACACAAGAAAAACCTGCAATAAAAAGATATATGCGATCCAAAATAGCAAACAATAATGGAATTCTAATGTAATAACCCAATATGGAAAGACTTTTAAATGAATAAAAATCTTTTTTGATAACACCTTGTGAAGGAGATCTACAAATGGGTCTGCAAATCCCCCTTCGTCGGACAGGTCCTTTGATGTCCTTGATGCTTCAATGATCGATTATGTATCTCAATATGTGAAAAACCTAAAACAAATAATGGAATTCAAGTGGGAGCTCAGATGTGAGAAGATGATAATGGTGACGATGATAATGATCATGGTCTCATGAAGATGTTGTTATGTGATAAGGGAGTTTTGATGATGGAACCTGACAACGTGAGCAACTAAATCCCTTGTGCACAAAGGGTGAGCTAGGGGATGACTAGGTAATAATCTGAGGTAACAGGGATGAGATGCAAAAGTAGAAGGATGAAGAGAAAAAATAAGTTGTTGATCACTCTGAATAGATTGTTAGGAGGTATGCCAAACAAGTCAAGGAAGAAAGTGCATGGTGGGAAAGCATGATAGTGTTCAAGAGTGGAGTCTTGTGTAGTGGAAGAAGGTTTCGAGACAACATCTATAGAGGAAAGAGATCTATGTTGGTACCTATAGTTGATCAAATTCTAGTAAATGAGACAAAGAAAGGCCATAGGAGAAGAAAGAGTAGGGGAGATCAGAGAAGCATTGAGAGAGTGCAAATTGGCATACTGCGAACATAAGGAGAGGATGGAAGATCTTAACAATATAGCTTGAGAGTAGTAGAAAGCATGCATCCCATTAACCCTACTCGAAATATGTGCTTTGTTGAACCCATGACCCTGCACGCATCAGTTGATCAAAAGGTAAGTTCCCTAAGTAGCGTTTTTAATACTTTATTTAATAAGGAAATTGAAAGTAGTTAGACTAGTAGGGGTGAGTCTAATTAGTTGAAAGGGAGTGGATTACAAATTTCTCCATCGAAGCACATTGCAAAAAGTGCACTAAAAAAGACAACAAATATACATATAATCTGTTGTCTAGAACTAATACAGAAAACAAAATGGCAGATACTTCTATGATGCATGTATTTCATGGTTATGGCATTGAGGATCCCGAACAACATATGTTTGTGTGCAAGGTAGTATGGGCTGAAAATAATGTCCAAGGTGGGCCTATCAAGATTATACAATTGTAAACCACTTTTAGATAATGTCCAAGGCGGGCCTATCAAGATTATACAATTGTAAACCACTTTTAGATATTGGGAATGAACTTTGTGTATGAAGTACCAGAGAAATTCTCTAGTTGGACAATCGAGAACCTTGGAAGAAATCAAGCAAGCTATGTTGAATAAATTTCGTAGGTCCAAGTTTGTATCACAGTGCATCAAATAATTGAGGGAGATAAAGTAGGGACAAAACATGACTATTTGGGATTATTATCAAAGATTAAAATTATTTCTAAGTGGATTGGAATTTGAGATCCTAGATGAGAAACATAAGGAATGGTTTATTGTTGGATTGCCTCTCCATATTCAAGTGATTTTGACCCAACATAATATTTCATCCCAATCAAAAGCTTTGGAGATTGCATTAAAATTGGAAGCATCCCAAGAAACAGGTGGATAGAGTTTTGGAATAGCTTAGGTTCAATAACCGTTGGTTGTGCTTACAGTTCAAATGCAATATTTAGCCAAAGGGAAAGACAAATGAAAGGAGGTATGGTGCATAATCTGTAGGAAGGAGGGGCACCAACCCATTGTCTAATGATGAAAAATTAGATGGCGAGCGATGCATCCAACCCACTGGCACAAGGATGAGGATTGTTGTGTGAAATTCGTAGAGTGTGGGGACATTTACCCCCAAGTTACCCCATGATGTAGAAGTATGAAAGCTATAATGGGACTATCTTTTGTGATTTATGTAAGTTTGTAGGACATGATATCCATAGTTTCCGTGATTTGGAATTAATGAGGGATCACATTATGAATTCATACAGGGCGCAAGAAGGATAGGGAAAGATGACACAAAATTATAATCAATAGGGCAAAGGTCAAGGCATGATGAGTAGATGACATGGAGGGCCAGGCTAAGGATGAGGAGAATTTGGACGAGGGAGAGGACCAATTATTTTTTATAATTGTGGGCAACCGGGACATCTTGCTTAGGATTGATTATTTTTTTATAATTGTGGAAATCCGAGACATATTTCTCAAGATTGTCCAAGTCCATGTTCAACTTGTATCTATTGTAGGGCCCTGGATCATACAACATAAGATTGTCCATGATTCATTCTGAAGTGGCACGAAAATAAGGGCTAAAACATTCAGATAGTTATTATTGAACTGTGCCAGGATCAATCATGAGTGGAAATAGTTATGCATGGAGGTAAGAGGATCAAGTTAGATGTTTCCAAACAAACTAATAAAAGTCAGCAGTGGGTCTGGAAAGCTGTAGGTCCTCCCTCAAAATTTGATCCTCTTAAGGAGAAGGCCACATATAAGGAAGTGTGCAAAGAAATGGTTGCATTAGAATGGGACAACCTAGAATAAGTCCAGGTCTATGATATGCTTCCCATCTATGAAAAACTAACCACTAGACAATCTTAAGCTAAGAGCAGTCCTAACCAAACTTTCTTGGAATTGATGAAGGATGGAAATGCATTGGAAAATATTTTTAGGTTTATTGGTCAATGTACCAGAGAATTAGGGATAGATTCAAAGAAAACCCCATGGCATGCAATTAACAAGATTGAGCACAAGAAGAGAACAAGATGATAATTTTGATTCAATTCGTAGGTAGGAGAATTTGACATAGGTAATATCCTTTTGGATTTAGGATTAGATGTCAATATTTTACCAAAGAAGATGTGGGAGATGATGGGAAAGCAAAAATTTACTTGGTATCCTATCGAACTAATATTGGTGAATTAGTACATGATATTCCCCATTGGCAGACTGTCAAATGTAGAGGTGGAAATTGATGGAGTCAAGAGTCTAGAAGATTTTGAATTTATAGATATGGTTGATGATATTGACCAATACCTTGTGCCGTTGCATATTAATTAGGCCTTCAATAATAAATTTATTATAAGTATTAAGAAAATGCAGATAGTGTTTGAGTCCAATGATGTTAGAGTCATTGTGCCATTTTATCCTAGGGAAGGAGACAAATATGCAGAGCCTTTTTTAGAAGGAGCTAGATATTGTTGCATTGGAAAATATTTATAATATAACTACATGGAGGGAGGACTATGTTAATCCAACTACAATTGGCATACTCAATAAGCACATCATTTGTTCCTGTTCATCAAACTTTGATAGAATCTATTGCATGAAGTATCCACAAGGTATTGTGTGCATATTACTTATGTAGTACATTGGATTGATATAAATGTGAAAAATCCACCTAGCTATAGCAGTTTAACCGATGCTGTGTCTTTTATCCAAGAGTTTGAGTAGAAAGTATCTAAACATTTAAGGTTGTCAAAATTAGGTGTTGCTTTGAGAGCAACCACAACATGATGGTGGATTGCAGATAAGCATGCTATATAAACCTGGCAACGTTGTAAGCACCTATTATGTATTCATTTTGGTTATGAGTTATAGGTTAGAGGAGTCAAGTATACAAGGTTGGAATTTCCAACTGATCCGTAAACTGTCATGGATATTCCACTGGACAATTCGTCACAACACATATAATAATATTATATTTAAACTCTGAAAATTATATACAATTACAGTTTATTAAACTCTAATATTTGTGGATTTAAAAGTGATTAGTGCATGCATGCCAATGGAAACTATGCATAAAATTAGAGAATAAAAAAATAAGAATACACGCACACAAGACACAAGATGTGCTCTCTGGGAAACCCTTTCGGGAGAAAACCTAGCTGGAAGGTGAGGCCACTTCACTCTCTTTCTTGGTCTAGAAATATGGTTGCAGGTACTAAGAAGTAATGACTGTGGCCCGTGGGCCACTATAGTGCACAAATCCTCTCTATGTGTTCTAATTCCTATCTTTCCTGGCTATCTTTGCTCAGCTGTGGAACAAAATGCTCTCGAAGGAATGGAATTACTCTTCCTCTTAGTGGCCCAGTTATAACACAACCCGATAGCCTACTAGTGGTTAATTTTGACTACATCAACTCTTAACTAGAATTACAAAATATAATATTCTAGAACATTTTACATCACAGACACGTGGCTAGCCCATTTTTTTTGTAAATAATGGGGGTTAACGCGACATCTCCCTAAACTATAGGTGTGAAAACATGAAGGTCAACTTCTTAGTGGCATAAACTTTGCATACATACTTCGATTGATGAGATTCTTATGCTGTTGGAAAGGTCTCTTTGTGTAGAATATTATGAAAAGGTGCTACATTAAAGTAGCAAATTTTTACCCCCAAAAAACGTCATTTGATGCCACAAAACACTCACGGAAGGCTTCAAACCCCGTTTCGCCAAACTAGGTCCCTCCGGTAAAAACTGTCCCGTGAGCTGATTCTTCCACTTTTTCCACTCCAAATGCATCGAGATGGATGGAAAAAAATATAATGATCCAATTCGGATCACCAACAACCCATGTAAAAAGATGTTTTGCTAACTGAAATAGAAGAAGGATACCTCAGGAGGAATGTGTCCATAGGTTTATGCACACTTTAGATATACTTCCCATGAATTGGTACATTGAATTGGAGGTGCACAGAGGAACAATACATTGGGAGGAAATGACCCACAATTTTGAGTCTAGATTCAAATTTGTAGCTAGGTGTTAGTGCTCAAATCTTCCTTAGGCTGAAATAAGGCAAGACTCAAGGCCACATCAAACCATGCTCAGCCTCGTAGCTAGCCCTACGAGGACAGGAGAGGGCTCTCTACGGGTCAAACTCGGCTAAAGATAATCGAAAAGGCTCGAGATGACCAAATTGATGACTAATTTTAGGCTAGGTATTAAGTACAAAGAGTTTAGGATTGATTTTTTATGATTTTGTTGAAATCAAGGGAAAGGCAATTTTGGGTGCGGGGATGAGGCATAGTTTTTGCAGAGGTCCACTTGGGCAAGATAGGCAATTGTTTTGATGCCTTAAAGCAGGTGATATGGATAGATCAGACCAGTGAGAGGATAAGGAGAGCAAGGGGTCTCAAGGATTCTCCTTAAACTGAAGAAAACATAGAATATTACACAAATTTAAAGGCAAAGCATACCAATTTCATGGATTCTACCTTAACACTTCATTTGCTTAATAAGAGAAGATTCAATAGAGATAATGATGCACATACACAACTTACAAGTACTAAGAGAAACACACCATCAAGACATAAAGCCACATGGATCCAAAATAGTGCTGCAAAACCCTGGTCTTTCCTTTGCCAAAAATGCTGATAAAATGCTGATAAAATATGTACAATATAGTCTCAAACTATCCCAAGAGTCCAACCTCTGCTATTGAATGAAAATTTACATATATAGACCAAGCTATCCTCATTCCCTAACCTCTAGGGGTCGATCTCCTCCTTCTAGGAGCATTTTGAACAAATTCTAAACATGGAGCAAGAATCTAGATGACCAAACAACCTGCCTCTAAAAAGAAGGAAACTGATTCATTACATTAGTTTTTTTGCTAATTTGTGAATGAATCATCTAGAAGAAGGTAAATAAGTGCCATGTTACCTTACATACATCAAATTACATCATGTTGGGTCAAAAAAAACATCAAAGAGTGAAACTGGTGGAAACTAGCCGAATTCCTGAGCTGAAGGTGAAAATCTGGGCCAAAAACTGTATGCGTAGCGCCCCTGATCCCTATGCATAGTGCCCCTTTGAGCCTGTTTTTGGAGAAATTACCGACATCCAAATTGAGCTCATGATAGCTCGTTGGAAATCCCTGGATGTCTACTTTCCAACCCAAGTGGAATTTTCCAATTTGGAGCTCATTTGCCCCCTCAAAACTGAATTCCCCCAGAGGTACTTCCTGCAGTTGGAAAAGGTGGCAGCAAGGTGGTTTTCATGATGTTTTTGGACATTTTGACCATCCAGAACTTGATGAAATGCCTTGGAAATTTTTGAGCATGTGTATTTCATCATGAAAAATCCAAAACTACAAGCCATTTGTCAATTGGACCTCCCAATCTTCAGGATAGCGCGCTGCGCGCTACGCGTAGAACCCAAAAACCTGTTTCTCAAGCCAAAATTTTTGAAATGACAAAATTTTCTCGAAATGTGCCCAAAATTGGAGTGAAGACCCTCCATCATGTATCATGCTCAACTAGTGAAGCCTCAGCCAAAAATCGAAGCGAATTAGGCCTTTTGCGTCGTTTTCGTGCTTTGCTCAAACGCCTTTTGAGGACCTTGATTCTCGCTTTGCAAACATGCATGTGAGCCCAATAGTGAGTCTTCATGTGGCAAAGCATGTCCTTGTCCCTATTTGCCTTTGCCAACAACTTCTCCAAATGAGTGTTGACCCAGATGAGCATTGATTCCCTATCAATATGTGTCAAATCACCAGGTCTCCTTCGGGCCAATTCCCGGTCTTCGCGGATCTTCCGCAACTCATAAAGTTCATGCTCATCTTCCAACTGTTTTTTTCGCTGCTCCAAATAGTTGATCACCCACTTAGCCATCTACAATTTCTTTTGTAGTGACTCATTCTCGGCCCTTTGTTCTCGGATGATCTCCTTTAGCTCGGAGCTAGGAGAGCTAGCATCAACATCAATGATATCCGTGTCCTGGCCTCCTGAAGGACCCTCATCAACCATAGGTCTCTTGCCCCTGTCCTGACTCTGGACCAGTGCTGTAGATGGAAGCGAGACCGATTCCACATGATGTGGAGATAATACTCGCTCTGCTGATCGTGTCAACGAGACCCCTTCCACATGATGTGGAGATAGTACTCGTCGTGCGGCTGCAAATAAGGTCTTGTGGCCTCTCTGATATGTCACATATACTGGAGCATCAACATGCTCGGTCTCAGGAATGTCAAGCTGCTGTGAAGGCCCTCCCTCATCATGAACTATCTCTGGTGGTGGCTGAGGTGCTGTGAAAAGGTCACGAGCAATAAAATCCTCCCATGTAATGCCCTATTGTGCCAGCTGATGAATCACCACGATTTTGATCAATGCATAATGGTATACGCTCCTATGCTACTGTGCTGGGCTCTTCTTTTGCACTAAAGGCACCATCCTCTCTATGTTGCAAAACATAAAATATGGGATGTTCATCAGGCGCACCCTTGTAAAATGCATCAACAAACGGACATGGTATGCATAAAGACGTGAGAATTTGCCCTCACAACTGAAATACCGGATGATAAGTTTCATCAAAGGTGAAAACTGATCATTCAGGTAGTGGAAAGGAAAAACTCTACTCAAGTGCCTCATATACCCTGGTTTAATATATGGCTCATAATATGATTTCTCTAGCTGCTGACACTTATTCCATTGCTCCCTGATATTCGGAATTCCCGTGGCCTATGCAATGGTCTCTGGTGACAAAATGAAATTAACTCCAGCAAGGTTTACATGGCCATCATGTAAATGGAGAACAAACAAGCGAGCTAATTCACGATGATGCTGAAACTGTGAAATTAGCTCACAAAAATGATAGCATGACTGATCGCGAAAGCAATCCATGGCAAGTGGGCAAGCCTACAATTGTACCATAGAAGTGGGTTCTTCTCTAAGATGTTTACCGCCTTTGCCACCTTTGCGAGGTCTTTGTGGCACATTTCCCTCTGTGGTGGAATCACTTTCATTTTCTTGCTCATAAGATGACTCTGTATCTGACATGGTTTTGAGAACAAAATAGGTGCAATAGGAGGACTGCAATGTGTATGCTATATGTGTAATGAAATCCCAATTTTCAATGTATCCTCAAAAAGCAGCTGAAGCATCATAAACATTCTGCCATAATGGGTATTTTGTTTGGTATATTTGGACATAAAAACAATCACAAAGATGTTGTGGTATGAAGTGCTGCTGTCTCCAATGTCTTTTAATACCCTATACAAAGTTTCAATAAGGGCCTAGGGTTTGATTTATTTTCTTACACCCAACACCACTTCCACTTCTTCAAACACACATTAGACACTATTCAACTTGATGCTTGAGTCAAAGAAACACCTACTTATAGTTGCCGAGGTGATTTGATACGTTCTAGGCACAAAAACATAACGCTGGAATGGATGCGTAGCGCGCCAGTTATATGCATAGTGCACCTCCCTGTGCGTAGCGCCTGTGTAAATTTACACAGGATGTGCGCACCTAATGCGTAGCGCACCGCCCAGTGCGTAGCGCGCAAATCCTATGCGTAGCGCGCACCTTCACTCTGCCTCTAGGGTTTGAAACTCGGTTTTTTCGCCCTCCAATCTTGAAAATGCTCTTGCTCTGATATTTGGTGAACCAAAAGACTTGTTTCACCTTATATACACCCAAAAAATCTAATTTGAATAAATTAACTTCAAAAACCCACTTTGTAAAGTTTGGGCACTTTCACTTTTGGCCTATTAATACAATGATGCTTTTTGATTTTCTTTTGCTTTTCTGAGGTTTGGACTGAAGCTCTTTGTTGATTTTTGTTTGCAGGGATAGCTGTAACATGCTTTGGCAAAGGAGACCAAGGCTGCACTTGAACATTTGAAGGATTGAAAATTTTGACAAATTTTCACAAAAATGATAAGGCGACTTATCTTCAAAACGGAGTTTTGAAGAGAAGTCCTAATTTAACTGTACAATAATGAAAATTATCGAAATGATGATCTATCAAAGACATCCCTCTGGCCTGCTGGTCTTCTAAAACTTTTTAAGACACAAATGACTCAACCCTAGACCTAAAACCTCAAAATTTAAAACATGATTGTGAATGACCTTTGAAAACTTTATTTTAATGAATAGACCTAAACCAGCAGTGCCAAGCATGAGGGGAATGAGTGACACACAACCGCTCCATCAGAGTTATGGCATGCCTAACGAAATGTAACTGATCAAACGGATGGGACACCTAAAACATGAAATGCAAAAAAGAGCTCTTGATCTCTGATGGAGGGATAACTAGACTGACTCTAACATTGGCTCCAATGGGGATGGTAGCTCCTTGGAGATGCCAAGAACCACAGATCTCTGTAAGAGCTAGACAGTGCCTTCATCCATTGGGCGATGGAGTCATTATTCCGACACAAAATCTTGAGAATTTGACTGAAAAAACCAAAAACTGCTTTGAGCAAACTAGACTTGAAACTAAAATATTTAGACAACTGACTTGACAAACTCAGACTAAATAACTTTCATTTTTAGAATTATAGCCTTCACCTCGGGCCCCAAACTAAAGATGATAAGTTAGTGTACATGTGCAATAGAACCAAAGTAAAATGATATGTACAATGATGATGAAATGAGCAGAAAAGTACTCAAAAGTAGTATCTCTTTAACAACCGACCATTAATCGGCCCTCCAGGACATTCATCTCCATTCATCTCCTTGAGAAGGAAAGCGTTTTGGCCGCGATATGCTGCAATCTTGTAAGGACCCTTCCATAAATTTTCAAATTTACCATGCTTTCCCTTGTGTTCATGTCGAGCATCCCATCTCAAAACTGCCTCATCTAGCTGAAATGTGTCTGTCTTTGCTTTCCGGTCATAAATCTTTTTGATGCGCTCCTGCAGCTTGCAAGTGTTTTGAAATACCTCCTCCCGTGTCTGCTGTAAATGGATCATTTGATTAATCCTTCTCTGCATAGGATCTTCCTCACTACCCGCTTCTTGAAGCAATTTGATTACCGGGACAGCAAGTGAAGTAGGAAAAACTGTGTCTGTTCCATACACCAACTCGAAAGGAGACATGCCAATAGACTTTTTCTGACTTACCCTATCAGCCCATAGTGCATTTATCAACTTCTTGTGCCAGCCCCTTTTGCTGATTTCCAACAATTTCTTAATGATATTGACCAAGGATTTATTAGATGATTCCGCCAATCCATTTCCTTGAGGGTGGTATGCAGTTGAATGTCCCAGGCTAATATTGTACTTATAGCAAAACCCAATCATACTTTTTGACTTAAACACTGCTGCATTATCTGTAATTAACTTACTTGGACATCCAAAACGTGACAAAATATTGGTCTCAAGAAAAGAAATAATTACCGCATCCTTAGCTTGTCGAGTAGGAATTGCTTCAATCCATTTTGTGAAGTAGTCAGTGGCCGTCAATATCCATCGATGCTGTACTGATGATGCCGAATGAATTTCACCAATGAAATCCAATCCCCATTGCTGAAAAGGTGCGCTGACTTCAATTGGTTTGAGAGGCAAAGGCTGGAGCTTCTGCTTTCCTTGAAAAATTTGGCATTCGTGACAATTTTTAATAGCCTTATATACATATGAAAATAATGAAGGCCAATAATAGCCTGCCCTTAGAATCTTGTTTTCCGTGGTCTTCCAAAACAAATGACCTCCACAGTCCCCCCTATGAAAATATTCCACGACTCTTTTGGCTTCCTCCTCGACCAAACAATTTAATAACATTCCACCAGGATCTTTCCAAAACAATGCTGAATCGAGAATGCAAAATTTTGCAGCCTTCAATTTCAATGTTCTACTTCTATTTATCGGTATTCCAGGAGGTGAAGGTAAATGCTGAAGTACATATAAAATATCAGCGTACCAAGGAGAAGAAAGAAACATTTCAGATACCTGAATGGATGGGTTCTCCTCATCTTCATCAGACATGGCAGCCATCAAATTTATGTCTAACTTGCAAATTCGTTTCAGCCATTAGCTTGGTGAGTCCTTGACCTTTGATCAGCTTGGTGGGTTTAATCTCTACATCATACTCTAACAACACAACAATCCACTTACCCCGTCTGCCTTCTGGATCTGCCTGTACTAAAATATCTTTAACTGCTACGTTAGGAACATAGGCTAGAATATGGGAATGCAATATGTACACACGGAAATCTTTCAAGGCCTTTACAAGCGCAAGTTCTTGCTTCTCAATGATGTTATATTTCAATGCTCCATCTCTAATAATCCGACTAAAAAAAGAAATGGGCTTTTCAACACCTTCTCTCTTCTGCATTAGTACAGCTGCCAAAGTGTGCTCAGAAGCAAATGAGAACAAAATAAAATCCTGAGTGTAGTCGGGACTGATCAAAATAGGAGCTGAAGAAAGAGATAACTTCACTAAATTAAATGATTTAACCGCCTCTTCGGTCCACTTTACCTGACTGTCCTTCTTGAGCATGCTTGTGATCTCTCTAAGATGCTCTGCTAGATTTGGAATGAAGCGACGCAAAAAATT